>JAUIMM010000965.1:5125000-5407500 GCA_031769625.1 Taudactylus pleione | reverse complement strand
GCCCAACACTGCAAAGCTTCCAAGATCAGACGAGATTGGACATGTCCAGTGTGGTTTGACTGTAGGTGCTCAAAAACATTAACTTTAGACCTCTTTTACTTCTTAACTCAAGTAAATTCATTGATAAGTTGAAAAAATGTAATGTAAAATGTAATAGAAAAGAATGTTATGGCAGTATAAAATTACCTACAGCACCTGGTATTCCCAGGTGGTCTCCCATCCAAGTACTAACCAGGCCCAACACTGCATAGCTTCCAAGATCAGACAAGATTGGGCATGTCCAGTGTGGTTTGACTGTAGGTGCTCAACAAAATTAACTTTAGACCTCTTTTACTTCTTAACTCAAGTAAATTCATTGATAAGTTGAAAAAATGAAATGTAAAATTTAATAGAAAAGAATGTTATGGCAGTATAAAATTACCTACAGCACCTGGTATTCACAGGTGGTCTCCAATTCAAGTACTAACCAGGCCCAACACTGCATAGCTTCCAAGATCAGAAGAGATTGGGCATGTCCAGTGTGGTTTGGCTGCAGGCGATAAAAAATATTAACTTTAGACCTCTTTTACTTCTTAACTCAAGTAAATTCATTGATAAGTTGAAAAAATTAAATGTAAAATGTAATAGAAAAGAATGTTATGGCAGTATAAAATGATGTACAGCACCTGGTATTCCCATGTGTTCTCCCATCCAAGTACTTACCAGGCCCAACACTGCATAGCGTCCAAGATCAGACGAGATTGGGCATGTCCAGTGCGGTTTGGCTGTAGGCGCTCAAAAACATTAACTTTAGACCTCTTTTACTTCTTAACTCAAGTAAATTCATTGATAAGTTGAAAAAATTAAATGTAAAATGTAATAGAAAAGACTGTTAGGGCAGTATAAAACTACCTACAGCAGCTGGTATTCCCAGGTGGTCTCCCATCCAAGTACTAAACAGGCCCAACACTGCATAGCTTCCAAGATCAGAAGAGATTGGACATGTCCAGTGTGGTTTGGCTGTAGGTGCTCAAAAAGATTAACTTTAGACCTCTATTACTTCTTATCTCAAGTAAATTCCTTGATAAGTGGAAAAAAATTAAATGTAAAATGTAAAAGAAAAGACGGTTAGGGCAGTATAAAATTACCTACAGCACCTGGTAATCCCAGGTGGTCTCCCGTCCAAGTACTAACCAGGCCCAACACTGCATAGCTTCCAAGATCACACGAGATTGGGCATGTCCAGTGTGGTTTGCCCACTGCTTTATACCTCTATTACTTCTTAACTCAAGTAAATTCATTGAAAAGTTGAAAAAATTAAATGTAAAATGTAATAGAAAAGTCTGTTATGGCTGCATAAAACTACCTACAGCACCTGGCATTCCCAGGTGGTCTCCCATCCAAGTACTAACCAGGCCCAACACTGCATAGCTTCCAAGATCAGACGAGATTGGGCATGTCCAGTGTGGTTTGGCTGTAAGTGCTCAAAAGCATTAACTTTAGACCTCTATTACTTCTTAACTCAAGTAAATTCATTGATAAGTTGAAAAAATTAAATGTAAAATGTAATAGAAAAGAATGTTTTGGCTGTATAAAATTACCTACAGCACCTGGTTTTCCCAGGTGGTCTCCCATCCAAGTACAAAGCAGGCCCAACACTGCATAGCTTCCAAGATCAGACGAGATTGGGCATGTCCAGCGTGGTTTGGCTGTAGGTGCTCAAAAGCATTAAATTTAGACCTCTATAACTTCTTAACTCAAGTAAATTCATTGATAAGTTGAAAAAATTCAATGTAAAATGTAATAGAAAAGAATGTTATGGCAGTATAAAATTACCTACAGCACCTGGTATTCCCAGGTGGTCTCCCATCCAAGTACTAACCAGGCCCAACACTGCAAAGCTTCCAAGATCAGACGAGATTGGGCATGTCCAGTGTGGTTTGACTGTAGGTGCTCAAAAACATTAACTTTAGACCTCTTTTACTTCTTAACTCAAGTAAATTCATTGATAAGTTGAAAAATGTAATGTAAAATGTAATAGAAAAGAATGTTATGGCTATGTAAAATTACTTACAGCACCTGGTATTCCCAGGTGGTCTCCCCTCCAAGTACAAACCAGGCCCAACACTGCATAGCTTCCAAGATCAGATGAGATTGGGCATGTCCAGTGTGGTTTGGCTGTAGGTGCTCAAATGCATTAACTTTAGACCTCTATTACTTCTTCACTCAAGTAAATTCATTGACAAGTTGAAAAAATTAAATGTAAAATGTAATAGAAAAGACTGTTATGGCAGTATAAAATTACCTACAGCAACTGGGATTCCTAGGTGGTTTCCCATCCAAGTACTAACCAGGTGTCCAACACTGCATAGCTTCCAAGATCAGACGAGATTGGGCATGTCCAGCGTGGTTTGGCTGTAGGTGCTCAAAAATATTAACTTTAGACCTCTTTTACTTCTTAACTCAAGTTAATTCATTGATAAGTTGAAAAAATTAAATGCAAAATGTAATAGAAATGAAGGTTATGGCAGTATATAATCACCTACGTCATCTGGTATTCCCAGATGGTCTCCCATCCAAGTTCTAACCAGTCCCAACACTGCATAGCTTCCAAGATCAGACAAGATTGGGCATGTCCAGTATGGCTTGGCTTTTGGTGTGCAAAGTCATTAACTTTAGACCTCTATTACTTCTTACCTCAAGAAAATTCATTGAAAAGTTTAAAAAATAAAATGTAAAATGTAGTTGAAAAGAATGTTATGGCAGTATAAAATTACCTACAGCACCTGGTATTCCCAGGTGGTCTCCCATCCAAGTACTAACCAGGCCCAACACTGCATAGCTTCCAAGATCAGAAGAGATTGGGGAAGTCCAGTGTGGTTTGGCTGTAGGCCCTCATAAATATTAACTTTAGACCTCTTATGCTTCTTAGCTCAAGTAAATTCATTGATAATTTTACAAATTAAAAGAATATTTAATAGAAAAGAATGTTATGGCAGTATAAAATTACCTACAGTACCTGGTATTCCCAGGTGGTTTCCCATCCAAGTACTAACCAGGCCCAACACTCCATAGCTTCCAAGATCAGATGAGATTGGGCATGTCCAGTGTGATTTGGCTATAGGTGCTCAAAAACATTAACTTTAGACCTCTTTTACTTATTAACTCAAGTAAATTCATTGATAAGTTGAAAAAATGAAATGTAAAATGTAATAGAAAAGAATGTTATGGCAGTATAAAATTACCTACAGCAGCTGGTATTCCCAGGTGGTCTCCCATCCAAGTACTAACCTGGCCCAATTCTGCATACCTTCCAAGAACAGAGGAGACTGTGCAGGTCCAGTTTGCTTGGGCTGTAGGTGCTCAAAAACATTAACTTTAGACCTCTATTACTTCTTAACTCAAGTAAATTCATTGATAAATTGAAAAAATTAAATGTGAAATGTAATAGAAAAGAGAGTAATGGCAGTATAAAATTACCTACAGCACCTGGTATTCCCAGGAGGTCTCCCATCCAAGCACTAACCAGGCCCAACACTGCATAGCTTCCAAGATCAGACGAAATTGGGCATGTCCTGTGTGGTTTGGCTGTAGGTGCCAAAATACTTTAACTTTAGACCTCTTTTACTTCTTAACTCAAGTAAATTCACTGATAAGTTGAAAAAATTAAATGTAAAATGTAATAGAAAAGAATGTTATGGCAGTATATAATTACTTACAGCACCTGGTATTCCCAGGTGGTCTCCCATCCAAGTACTTACCAGGCCTGACACTGCATAGCTTCCAAAATCAGACGAGATTGGGCATGTCCAGTGTGGTTTGGCTGTAGGTGCTCAAAAACAATAACTTTAGACCTCTATTACTTCTTAACTTAAGGAAATTCATTGATATGTTGAAAAAATTAAATGTAAAAAGTAATAGAAAAGAATGTTATGGCAGTATAAAATTACGTAGAGCACCTGGCATTCCCAGGTGGTCTCCCATCCAAGTACTAACCAGGCCCAACACTGCATAGCTTCCAAGATAAGACAAGATTGGGCATGTCCAGTGTGGTTTGGCCTTAGGTGCTCAAAAAAATTTACTTTAGACATCTTTTACTTCTTAACTCAAGTAAATTCATTGATAAGTTGAAAAAATTAAATGTAAAATGTAATAGAAAAGAATGATATGGCAGTATAAAATTACCTACAGCACCTGGTATTCCCAGGTGGTCTCCCATGCAAGTACTAACCAGGCCCAACACCGCATAGCTTTCAAGACCAGACGAACTTGGGCATGTCCACTGTGATTTGGCTGGAAGCGCTCAAAAACATTAAGTTTAGACCTCTTTTACTTCTTAACTCAAGTAAATTCATTGATAAGTTGAAAAAATGAAATGTAAAATGTAATAGAAAAGAATGCTATGGCTGCATAAAATTACCTACAGCACCTGGCATTCCCAGGTGGTCTCCCATCCAAGTACTAACCAGGCCCAACACTGCATAGATTCCAAGATCAGATGAGATTGGGCATGTCCAGTGTGGTTTGGCTGTAAGTGCTCAAAAACATTAACTTTAGACCTCTATTACTTCTTAACTCAAGTAAATTCATTGATAAGTTGAAAAAATTAAATGTAAAATGTAATAGAAAAGAATGTTTTGGCTGTATAAAATTACCTACAGCACCTGGTTTTCCCAGGTGGTCTCCCATCCAAGTACAAAGCAGGCTCAACACTGCATAGCTTCCAAGATCAGACGAGATTGGGCATGTCCAGCGTGGTTTGGCTGTAGGTGCTCAAAAGCATTAAATTTAGACCTCTATTACTTCTTAACTCAAGTAAATTCATTGATAAGTTGAAAAAATTAAATGTAAAATGTAATAGAAAAGAATGTTATGGCAGTATAAAATTACCTACAGCACCTGGTATTCCCAGGTGGTCTCCAATCCAAGTACTAACCAGGCCCAACACTGCAAAGCTTCCAAGATCAGACGAGATTGGGCATGTCCAGTGTGGTTTGGCTGCAGGCGATAAAAAATATTAACTTTAGACCTCTTTTACTTTTTAACTCAAGTAAATTCATTGGTAAGTTGAAAAAATGTAATGTAAAATGTAATAGAAAAGACTGTTATGGCAGTATAAAATTACCTACAGCACCTGGTATTCCCATGTGGTCTCCCATCCAAGTACTAACCAGACCCAACACTGCCTAGCTTCCAAGATCAGATGAGATTGGGCATGTCCAGTGTGGTTTGCCTGTAGGTGCTCAAAAATATTAACTTTAGACCTCTTATACTTCTTAACTCAAGTAAATTCATTGATAAGTTGAAAAAATTAAATGTAAAATGTAATAGAAAAGAATGTTATGGCAGTATAAAATGATGTACAGCACCTGGTATTCCCATGTGTTCTCCCATCCAAGTACTTACCAGGCCCAACACTGCATAGCGTCCAAGATCAGACGAGATTGGGCATGTCCAGTGCGGTTTGGCTGTAGGCGCTCAAAAACATTAACTTTAGACCTCTTTTACTTCTTAACTCAAGTAAATTCATTGATAAGTTGAAAAAATTAAATGTAAAATGTAAAAGAAAAGACGGTTAGGGCAGTATAAAATTACCTACAGCACCTGGTATTCCCAGGTGTTCTCCCGTCCAAGTACTAACCAGGCCCAACACTGCATAGCTTCCAAGATCAGACAAGATTGGGCATGTCCAGTGTGGTTTGCCCACTGCTTTAGACCTCTATTACTTCTTAACTCAAGTAAATTCATTGATAAGTTGAAAAAATTAAATGTAAAATGTAATAGAAAAGTCAGTTATGGCACTATAAAATTACCTACAGCACCTGGGATTCCTAGGTGGTCTGCCATCCAAGTACAAACCAGGTCCAACACTGCATAGCTTCCAAGATCAGACAAGATTGGGCATGTCCAGTGTGGTTTGGCTGTAGGTGCTCAAAATATTAACTTTAGACCTCTTTTACTTCTTAACTCAAGTAAATTCATTGATAAGTTGAAAAAATTAAATGTAAAATGTAATAGAAAAGAATGTTATGGCTGCATAAAACTACCTACAGCACCTGGCATTCCCAGGTGGTCTCCCATCCAAGTACTAACCAGGCCCAACACTGCATAGTTTCCAAGATCAGACGAGATTGGGCATGTCCAGTGTGGTTTGGCTGTAAGTGCTCAAAAGCATTAACTTTAGACCTCTATTACTTCTTAACTCAAGTAAATTCATTGATAAGTTGAAAAAATTAAATGTAAAATGTAATAGAAAAGAATGTTTTGGCTGTATAAAATTACCTACAGCACCTGGTTTTCCCAGGTGGTCCCCCATCCAAGTACAAAGCAGGCCCAACACTGCATAGCTTCCAAGATCAGACGAGATTGGGCATGTCCAGCGTGGTTTGGCTGTAGGTGCTCAAAAGCATTAAATTTAGACCTCTATAACTTCTTAACTCAAGTAAATTCATTGATAAGTTGAAAAAATTCAATGTAAAATGTAATAGAAAAGAATGTTATGGCAGTATAAAATTACCTACAGCACCTGGTATTCCCAGGTGCTCTCCCATCCAAGTACTAACCAGGCCCAACACTGCAAAGCTTCCAAGAACAGACGAGATTGGGCATGTCCAGTGTGGTTTGACTGTAGGTGCTCAAAAACATTAACTTTAGACCTCTTTTACTTCTTAACTCAAGTAAATTCATTGATAAGTTGAAAAATGTAATGTAAAATGTAATAGAAAAGAATGTTATGGCTATGTAAAATTACTTACAGCACCTGGTATTCCCAGGTGGTCTCCCCTCCAAGTACAAACCAGGCCCAACACTGCATAACTTCCAAGATCAGACGAGATTGGGCATGTCCAGTGTGGTTTGGCTGTAGGTGCTCAAAAGCATTAACTTTAGACCTCCATTACTTCTTCACTCAAGTAAATTCATTGATAAGTTGAAAAAATTAAAAGTAAAATGTAATAGAAAAGACTGTTATGGCAGTATAAAATTACCTACAGCAACTGGGATTCCTAGGTGGTTTCCCATCCAAGTACTAACCAGGTGTCCAACACTGCATAGCTTCCAAGATCAGACGAGATTGGGCATGTCCAGCGTGGTTTGGCTGTAGGTGCTCAAAAATATTAACTTTAGACCTCTTTTACTTCTTAACTCAAGTTAATTCATTGATAAGTTGGAAAAATTAAATGCAAAATGTAATAGAAAAGAAGGTTATGGCAGTATATAATCACCTACGTCATCTGGTATTCCCAGATGGTCTCCCATCCAAGTTCTAACCAGTCCCAACACTGCATAGCTTCCAAGATCAGACAAGATTGGGCATGTCCAGTATGGCTTGGCTTTTGGTGTGCAAAGTCATTAAGTTTAGACCTCTATTACTTCTTACCTCAAGAAAATTCATTGAAAAGTTGAAAAAATAAAATGTAAAATGTAGTTGAAAAGAATGTTATGGCAGTATAAAATTACCTACAGCACCTGGTATTCCCAGGTGGTCTCCCATCCAAGTACTAACCAGGCCCAACACTGCATAGCTTCCAAGATCAGAAGAGATTGGGGAAGTCCAGTGTGGTTTGGCTGTAGGCCCTCATAAATATTAACTTTAGACCTCTTATGCTTCTTAACTCAAGTAAATTCATTGATAATTTTACAAATTAAAAGAATATTTAATAGAAAAGAATGTTATGGCAGTATAAAATTACCTACAGTACCTGGTATTCCCAGGTGGTTTCCCATCCAAGTACTAACCAGGCCCAACACTCCATAGCTTCCAAGATCAGATGAGATTGGGCATGTCCAGTGTGATTTGGCTGTAGGTGCTCAAAAACATTAACTTTAGACCTCTTTTACTTATTAACTCAAGTAAATTCATTGATAAGTTGAAAAAATGAAATGTAAAATGTAATAGAAAAGAATGTTATGGCAGTATAAAATTACCTACAGCAGCTGGTATTCCCAGGTGGTCTCCCATCCAAGTACTAACCTGGCCCAATTCTGCATACCTTCCAAGAACAGAGGAGACTGTGCAGGTCCAGTTTGCTTGGGCTGTAGGGGCTCAAAAACATTAACTTTAGACCTCTATTACTTCTTAACTCAAGTAAATTCATTGATAAATTGAAAAAATTAAATGTGAAATGTAATAGAAAAGAGTGTAATGGCAGTATAAAATTACCTACAGCACCTGGTATTCCCAGGAGGTCTCCCATCCAAGCACTAACCAGGCCCAACACTGCATAGCTTCCAAGATC
Source organism: Taudactylus pleione (assembly GCA_031769625.1). NCBI lineage: Eukaryota > Metazoa > Chordata > Amphibia > Anura > Myobatrachidae > Taudactylus > Taudactylus pleione. The sequence continues at coordinate 5,399,284 of JAUIMM010000965.1, read as the reverse complement.
AGACGAAATTGTGCATGTCCTGTGTGGTTTGGCTGTAGGTGCCCAAATACTTTAACTTTAGACCTCTTTTACTTCTTAACTCAAGTAAATTCACTGATAAGTTGAAAAAATTAAATGTAAAATGTAATAGAAAAGAATGTTATGGCAGTATATAATTACTTACAGCACCTGGTATTCCCAGGTGGTCTCCCATCCAAGTACTTACCAGGCCTGACACTGCATAGCTTCCAAAATCAGACGAGATTGGGCATGTCCAGTGTGGTTTGGCTGTAGGTGCTCAAAAACAATAACTTTAGACCTCTATTACTTCTTAACTTAAGGAAATTCATTGATATGTTGAAAAAATTAAATGTAAAAAGTAATAGAAAAGAATGTTATGGCAGTATAAAATTACGTAGAGCACCTGGCATTCCCAGGTGGTCTCCCATCCAAGTACTAACCAGGCCCAACACTGCATAGCTTCCAAGATAAGACAAGATTGGGCATGTCCAGTGTGGTTTGGCCTTAGGTGCTCAAAAAAATGTACTTTAGACCTCTTTTACTTCTTAACTCAAGTAAATTCATTGATAAGTTGAAAAAATTAAATGTAAAATGTAATAGAAAAGAATGATATGGCAGTATAAAATTACCTACAGCACCTGGTATTCCCAGGTGGTCTCCCATGCAAGTACTAACCAGGCCCAACACCGCATAGCTTTCAAGACCAGACGAACTTGGGCATGTCCACTGTGATTTGGCTGGAAGCGCTCAAAAACATTAAGTTTAGACCTCTATTACTTCTTAACTCAAGTAAATTCATTGATAAGTTGAAAAAATTAAATGTGAAATGTAATAGAAAAGAATGTTATGGCAGTATAAAATTACCTACAGCACCTGGTATTCCCAGGTGGTCTCCCATCCAAGTACTAACTAGGCCCAACACTGCATAGCTTCCAAGATCAGACAATATTGCCATGTCCAATGTGATTTGGCTGTAGGTGCTCAATAACATAAACTTTAGACCTCTATTACTTCTTAACTCAAGTAAATTCATTGATAAGTTGAAACAATTAAATGTAAAATGTAATAGAAAAGAATGTTATGGTAGTTTAAAATTACCAACTACACCTGGAATTCCCAAGTGGTCTCCCATCCAAGTACTAACCGGGCCCAACACTGCATAGCTTCCAAGATCAGAGGAGAGTGGGCATTCCCAGTGTGGTTTGGCTGTAGGTGCTCAAAAAAATTTACTTTAGACCTCTTTTACTTCTTAACTCAAGTAAATTCATTGATAAGTTGAAGAAATAAAAAAGTAAAATGAAATATAAAAGAAAGTTATGGCAGTATAAAATTACGTACAGCACCTGGCATTCTCAGGTGGTCTCCCATCCAAGTACTAACCAGATCCAACACTGCATAGCTTCCAAGATAAGATGAGAGGGGGCATGTCCAGTATGGTTTGGCTGAATGTGCTCAAAAACATTAACTTTAGACCTCTATTACTTCTTAACTCAAGTAAAGTCATTGATAAATTGAAAAAATTACATGTATAATGTAATAGAAAAGAATGTTATGGCATTATAAAATAACCTACAGCACCTGGTATTCCCAGGCGGTCTCCCATCCAAGTACTAACCAGGACCAACACTGCATAGCTTCCAATACCAGACGAGATTGGGCATGTCCAGAGGGTTTTGGCTGTAGGTGGCTAAAAACATTAACTTTAGACCTCTATTACTTCTTAACTCAATAAAAATTCATTGATAAGTTGAAAAAATAAATGTAAAAAGTAATAGAAAAGAATGATAGGGCTGTATAAAATTACCTACCGTACCTGGTTTTCCCATGTGGTCTCTCATCCAACTACTTACCAGGCCCAACACTGCATAGCTTCCAAGATCAGATGAGATTGGGCCTGTCCAGTGTGGCTTGGCTGTAGGTGCTCAAAAACATTAACTTTAGACCTCTATTACTTCTAACTCAAGTAAATTCATTGATAAGTTGATAAAATTAAATGTAAAATGTAATAGAAAATAATTTTATGGCAGTATAAAGTTACCTACAGCACCTGGTATTCCCAGGTGGCCTCCCATTCAAATACTAACCAGGCCCAACACTGCATAGCTTCCAAGATTAAACAAGATTGGGCATGTTCAGTGTGGTTTGGCTGTAGGCACTCAAAATCTTTAACTTTAGACCTCAATTACTTCGTAACTCAAGTAAATTCATTGATAATTTGAAAAAATTAAATGTAAAGTGTAATAGAAAAGAAGGTTATGGCAGTATAAAATTACCTACAGCACCTGGTAATCCCAGGTGGTCTCCCATCCAAGTACTAACCAGACCCAACACTGCATAGCTTGCAAGATCAGACAAGATTGGGAATGTCCAGTGTGGTTTGCTTGTACGTGCTCAAAAACATTAACTTTAGACCTCTGTTACTTCTTAACTCAAGTAAATTCATTGATAAGTTGAAAAAATTAAATGTAAAATGTAATGGAAAAGAATGTTATGGCAGTAGAAAAATACCTACAGCACCTGATATTCCCAGGTGGTCTCCCATCCATGTACTAACCAGGCCCAACACTGCATAGCTTGAAAAACCAAATGAGATTGGGCATGTCCAGTGTGGTGTGGCTGTAGGGATTCAAAAACATTAACTGTAGACCTCTTTTACTACTTAACTCAAATAAAATATTTGATAAGTTGATAAAATGAATGTAAATTGTTATAGAAAATAATTTTATAGGAGTATAAAATTATCTACAGCACCTAATATTCCCAGGTGGTCTCACATCCAAGTATTAACCAGGCCCAACACTGCATAGCTTCCAAGATCAGATGAAATTGGGCATGTCCAGTCTGGTGTGGCTGCAGGCGGTCAAAAACTTTAACTTTAGATGTCATTTACTACTTAACCCAAGTAAATTTATTGATAAGTTGATAAAATTAATGTAAAATGTAAAAAATAAAGAATGCTATGGCAGTATAAAATTACTTACAGCAAATGGTATTCACAGGTGGTCTGGTATCCAAGTACTAAGCAGTCCCAACACTGCATTGCTTCTAAGATTAGACAAGATTTGGCATGTCCAGTCAGGTGTGGCTGTAGGTGTTCAAAAATATTTATTTAGACCTTTTTTACTTCGTATCTCAAGTAAATTCATTGATAAGTTGATAAAATTAATTGTAACATGTAATAGAAAAGAATGTTATGGCAGTATAAAATTTACTACAGCACCTGGTATTCCCAGATGGTCTCGCATCCAAGTACAAACTAGGCCCAACACTGCATAGCGTCCAAGATCAGATGAGATTGGGCATGTCCATTCTGGTGTGGCTGTAAGTGTTCAAAAACTTTAACTTTAGACCTCATTTACTACTTAACCCAAGTAAATTCCTTGATAAGTTTATAAAACTAATGTAAAATGTAATAGAAAAGAATGTTATGGCAGTATAAAATTTCTTTCAGCACCTGCTATTCCCAGGTGGTCTCCCATCCAAGTACTAACCAGGCCCAACACTGCAAAGCTTCCAAGAACAGACGAGATTGGGCATGTCCAGTGTGGTTTGACTGTAGGTGCTCAAAAACATTAACTTTAGACCTCTTTTACTTCTTAACTCAAGTAAATTCATTGATAAGTTGAAAAATGTAATGTAAAATGTAATAGAAAAGAATGTTATGGCTATGTAAAATTACTTACAGCACCTGGTATTCCCAGGTGGTCTCCCCTCCAAGTACAAACCAGGCCCAACACTGCATAACTTCCAAGATCAGACGAGATTGGGCATGTCCAGTGCAGTTTGGCTGTAGGTGCTCAAAAACATTAACTTTAGACCTCTATTACATCTTACCTCAAGTAAATTCATTGAAAAGTTGAAAAAAATAAAATTAAAATGTAATAGAAAAGAATTTTATGGCAGTATAAAATTACATACAGCACCTGGTATTCCCAGGTGGTCTCCCATCCAAGTACTGACCACGCCCAACACTGAATAGCTTCCAAAATCTGACTAGATTGAGCATGTCCATTGTGGTTTGGCTGTAGGTGCTCAAAAACATTAACTTTAGACATCTGTTACTTCTTAAGTCAAGTAAATTCTTTGATAAGTTGAAAAAATTAAATGTAAATAGTAACAGAAAAGAATGTTATGGCAGTATAAAATTACCTACCGCACCAGGTTTTCCCAGGTTGTCTCCCATTCAAGTACTAACCAGGCCCAACCCTGCATAACTTCCAAGATCAGACGAGATTGGGCATGTCCAGTGTGGTTTGGTTGTAGGTGCTTAAAAACATTAACTTTAACTTTAGACCTCTATTACTTCTTAACTTAATTAAATTCATTGATATGTTGAAAAAATTAAAAGTAAAATGTAATATAAACGAATGTTATGGCAGTATAAAATTACCTACAGCACCTGGTATTCCCAGGTGGTCTCCAATCCAAGCACTAACCAGATTCAACACTACATAGCTTCCAAGATCGGGCATGTCCAGTGTGGTTTGGCTGTAGGTGCTCAAAAACATTAACTTTAGACCTCTATTACTTCTTAACTCAAGTAAATTCATTGATAAGTTTAAAAAATTAAATGTAAAATGTGATAGAAATGAATGTTATGGCAGTATAAAATTACCTACAGCACCTAGCATTCCCAGGTGGTTTCCCATCCAAGTACTAACCAGACCCAACACTGCATAGCTTTCAATACCAGATGAGATTGGGCATGTCCAGTGGGTTTTGGCTGTAGGTGGCCAAAAACATTAACTTTAGACCTCTATTACTTCTTAACTCAATAAAAATTCATTGATAAGTTGAAAAAATAAATGTAAAATGTAATAGAACAGACTTTTATGGCAGTATAAAATTACCTACAGCACCTAGTATTCCCAGGTGGGCTCCCATCCAAGTACTAACCAGGCCCAACACTGAATAGCTTCCAAGATCTGACTAGATTGGGCATGTCCAGTATGGTGTTGCTGAAGGTGCTCAAAAATATTAACTTTGAACCTCTTTTACTTCTTAACTCAAGTAAATTCATTGATAAGTTGAAAAAATTAAATGTAAAATGTAATAGAAAAGAATGTTATGGCAGTATATAATTACCTACATCACCTGGTATTCCCAGATGGTCTCGCACCCAAGTACAAACCAGGCCCAACCCTGCATAGCGTCCAAGATCAGATGAGATAGGGCTTGTCCAGTCTGGTGTGGCTGTAAGTGTTCAAAAACTTTAACTTTAGACCTCATTTACTACTTAACCCAAGTCAATTCATTGATAAGTTTATAAAATTAATGTAAAATGTAATGGAAAAGAATGTTATGGCAGTATAAAATTTCTTTCCGCACCTGCTATTCCCAGGTGGTCTCGCATCCAAGTGCTAACCAGATCCAACACTGCATTGCTTCCAAGATCAGACGATATTGAGCATATCCAATCTGGTGTGGCTGTAGGTGTTCAAAAACATTAACTTTAGACCTCTGTTATTACTTAACCCAAGTAAATTCATTCATAAGTTGATAAAATTAATGTAAAATGTAAAAAATAAAGAATGCTATGGCAGTATAAAATTACTTACAGCAAATGGTATTCCCAGGTGGACTCGCATCCAAGTACTAAGCAGGCCCAACACTTCATTGCTTCCAATATTAGACAAGATTTGGCATGTCCAGTGTGGTTTGGCTGTAGGTGCGCAAAAACTTTAACTTTAGACCTCTTTTACTTCTTAACTCATGTAAATTCAATGATAAGTTGAAAAATGAAATGTAAAATGTAATAGAAAAGAATGTTATGGCAGTATAAAATTACCTACAGCTCCTGGTATTCCCAGGTGGTCTCCCATCCAAGTACTAACCAGGCCCAATACTGCATAGTTTCCAAGATCAGACAAGATTGGTCATGTCCAGTGTGGTTTGGCTGTAGATGCTCAAAAACATTAACTTTAGACATCTATTACTTCTTAACTCAAGTAAATTCATTGATAAGTTGAAAAAATTAATTGTAACATGTAATAGAAAAGAATGTTATGGCAGTATAAAATTACCTATAGCACGTGGTATTCCCAGGTGGTCTCCCTCCAAGCACTAAACAGGCCCAACACTGCATAGCTTCCAAAACTAGATTGTAGATATTCAAAAACATTAACTTTAGACCTCTTTTACTTCTTAACTCAAGTAAATTCATTGATAAGTTGATAAAATTAATGTAAAATGTAATAGCAAAGAATGTTATGTCAGTATAAAATTACATACAGCACCTTGTATTCCCAGGTGGTCTATGATCCAAGTACTAAACAGGACCAACACTGCATAGCTTCCAAGATCAGACGAAATTGGGCATGTCCAGTGTGATGTGGCTGTAGGTGTTCAAAAACATTAGCTTTAGACCACTTTTACTTCCTAACTCAAGTAAATTCATTGATACATTGATAAAATTAATGTAAAATTTAATTGAAAATCATGTTATAGCAGTATAAAATTAACTACAGCACCTGGTATTCCCAGGTGTTATCCCACCCAAATACTAACCAGGCCCAACACTGCATAGCTTCCAAGATCACAAGAGATTGGGCATGTCCATTATGGTATGGCTGTAGGCATTCAAAAATCTTAACTTTAGACTTCTTTTACTTTTTAACTCAAGTAAATTCATTGATAAGTTGATAAAATTAAATGTAAAATGTAATAGAAAAGAATGTTATGGCAGTACAAAAATACTTACAGCACCTGATATTCCCAGGTGGTGTCCCTTCCAAGTACTAACCAGGCCCAACACTGCATAGCTTCCAAAACCAGATGAGATTGGGCATGTCCAGTGTGGTGTGGCTGTAGGTATTCAAAAACCTTAACTTTAGACCTCTTTTACTACTTAACTCAAGTAAAATCATTGATACGTTGATAAAATGTATGTAAATTGTTACAGAAAAGAATGTTATGGGAGTATAAAATACTTACAGCACCTGATATTCCCAGGTGGTCTCACATCCAAGTACTAACCTGGCCCAACACTGCATAGCTTCCAAGATCAGATGAGATTGGGCATGTCCAGTCTGGTGAGGCTGTAGGAGGTCAAAAACTTTAACTTTAGATATCATTTACTACTTAACCCAAGTAAATGTATTGATAAGTTGATAAAATTAATGTAAAATGTAATGGAAAAGAATGTTATGGCACTATAAAATTTATTACAGCACCTGGTATTCCCAGGTAGTCTCGCATCCAAGTACTAACCAGACCCAACACTGCATTGCTTCCAAGATCAGACGAGATTGGGCATAACCAGTCTGGTGTGGCTGTAGGTGTTCAAAAACATTAACTTTAGACCTCTGTTATTACTTAACCCAAGTAAATTAGTTGATAAAATTAATGTCAAATGTAAAAAATAAAGAATGCTATGGCAGTATAAAATTACTTACAGCAAATGGTATTCCCAGGTTGTCTCACATCCAAGTATTAAGCAGTCCCAACACTGTATTGCTTCCAAGATTAGACAAGATTTGGCATGTCCAGTCTGGTGTGGCTGTAGGTGTTCAAAAACATTAACTTTAGACCTCTTTTACTTCTTATCTCAAGTAAATTCATTGATAAGTTGATAAAATTAATTGTAACATGTAATAGAAAAGAATGTTATGGCAGTATAAAATTTACTACTGCACCTGGTATTCCCATCCAAGTACTAACCAGGCCCACCACTGCATAGCTTCCAAAACCAGATGACATTGGGCATGTCCAGTGTGGTGTGGCTGTAGTTATTCAAAAGCTTAACTTTAGACCTCTTTTACTACTTAACTCAAGTAAATTCATTGATAAATTAATAAAATGAATGTAAAATGTAATACAAAGAATGTTATGGGAGTATAAAAATATCTACAGCACCTGGTATTCCCAGATGATCTCGCTTCCAAGTACAAACCGGGCCCAACACTGCATAGCGTCCAATATCAAATGAGATTGGGCATGTCCACTCTGGTGTGGCTGTAAGTGTTCAAAAACTTTAACTTTAGGCCTCATTTACTACTTAACCCAAGTAAATTCATTGATAAGTTTATAAAATTAATGTAAAATGTAATAGAAAAGAATGTTATGGCAGTATAAAATTTCTTTCAGCACCTAGTATTCCCAGGTGGTCTCGCATCCAAGTACTAACCAGATCCAACACTGCATTGCTTCCAAGATCAGACGATATTGAGCATATCCAGTCTGGTGTGGCTGTAGGTGTTCAAAAACATTAACTTTAGACCTCTGTTATTACTTAACCCAAGTAAATTCATTCATAAGTTGATAAAATTAATGTAAAATGTAAAAAATAAAGAATGCTATGGCAGTATAAAATTACTTACAGCAAATGGTATTCCCAGGTGGACTCGCATCCAAGTACTAAGCAGGCGCAACACTACATTGCTTCCAAGATTAGACAAGATTTGGCATGTCCAGTCTGGTGTGGCTGTAGGTGTTCAAAAACATTAACTTTAGACCTCTTTTACTTCTTATCTCAAGTAAATTCATTGATAAGTTGATTAAATTAATTGTAACATGTAATAGAAAAGAATGTTATTGCAGTATAAAATTTACTACAGCACCTGGTATTCCCAGGTGGTTTCCCATCCAAGTACTAACCAGACCCAACACTGCATAGCTTCCAAGATCAGATGAGATTGGACATCTCAAGTGTGCTGTGGCTCTAAATGTTCAAAAATTTTCACTTTAGACCTCTTTTACATCTTAACTCAAGTAAATTTATTGATAAGTTGATAAAAATATTGTAAAATGTAATAGAGAAAAATGTAATGGCAGTATAAAATTACCTACAGCACCTGTTATTCCCATGTTTTCTCCCATCCAAGTACTAATCAGGCCCAACACTGCATAGCTTCCAAGATCAGAAGAGATTGGGCATGTCCAGACTGGTGTGGCTGTAGGTGTTCAAAATCATTAACTTTAGACCTCTTTTATTACTTAACCCAAGTAAATTCATTGATAAGCTGAGAAAATTAATGTAAAATGTAATAAAAAAAAGAATGCTATGGCAGTATAAAATTACTTACAGCACCTTGTATTCCCAGGTGGTCTCGCATCCAAGTAATAACCAGGCCCAACACTGATTAGCTTCCAAGAATCAGACAAGATTTGGCATGTCCAGTCTGGTGTGGCTGTAGTTGTTCAGAAACATTAACTTTAGACCTCTTTCATTACTTAACCCAAGTAAATGCATTGATAAGTTGATAAAATGAATGTAAAATGTAATAGAAAAGAATGTTATGGCAGTATAAAATTATTTACAGCACCTGCTACTCCCAGGTGGTCTTCCGTGCAAGTACTAACCAGGCTTAACACTGCATAGATTCCAAGATCAGATGAGACTGGGCATGTCCAGTGTTGTGATGCTGTAGGTGTTCAAAAACATTAACTTTAGACCTCTTTTACTTCTTAACTCAAGAAAATTCATTGATAAGTTGATAAAATAAAATGTAAGAGAAAAAATTTTTATGGCTGTTTAAAATTACCTATAGCACCTGGTATTCCTAGGTGGTCTCCCATCTAAGTTCTAACCAGACCCAACACTGCATAGCTTCCAAGATCAGATGAGATTGGGCATGTCCAGTCTGGTGTGGCTGTAGGAATTCAAAAGCATTAACTTTAGACCTCTTTTACTACTTAACCAAGTAAATTCATTGATAAGTTGAAAAAATTAAATGTAAAATGTAATAGAAAAGAATGTTATGGCAGTATAGTATTACCTACAGCACCTGGTATTCCGAGATATTCTCCCATCCAAGTACTAACCAGGCTCAACGCTGCTTAGTTTCCAAGATCAGATGAGATTGGGCATCTCTAGTATGGTGTGGCTGTAGGTATTCAAAAACATTAACTTTAGACAGGGCCATAGCTAGGGTAGTGCGGCCGATGCCATCGCACAGGCCACGACAAATCAAGGGGCGCTGTTTGGGCCTGTGTAATTTCTGTATATTATCACTCTAATTTGTAGCTTCCTCTTATTTCATCCCCAGAATCTCCTGGCCTCCCCTATCTCGTGAGCCTTCCCAATAAAGCCATCGCCCTTTTGTGGGAGCATTTGTCCCTTTGAAAAATGAGGGGGGGGAGCACCAATGCTTTTTCTGGCACAGGGCACCAAAAAGACTAGTTACGGCTCTGACATTAGACATCTTTTACTACTTATCTCAAGTAAATTCATTGATAAGTTGATAAAATTAAATGTAAAAAGTAATAGAAAAGAATGTTATGGCAGTATAAAATTACATAGAGCACCTGGCATTCCCAGGTGGTCTCCCATCCAAGTACTAACCAGGCCCAACACTGCATAGCTTCCAAGATAAGACAAGATTGGGCATGTCCAGTGTGGTTTGGCCTTAGGTGCTCAAAAAAATTTACTTTAGACCTCTTTTACTTCTTAACTCAAGTAAATTCATTGATAAGTTGAAAAAATTAAATGTAAAATGTAATAGAAAAGAATGATATGGCAGTATAAAATTACCTACAGCACCTGGTATTCCCAGGTGGTCTCCCATGCAAGTACTAACCAGGCCCAACACCGCATAGCTTTCAAGACCAGACGAACTTGGGCATGTCCACTGTGATTTGGCTGGAAGCGCTCAAAAACATTAAGTTTAGACCTCTATTACTTCTTAACTCAAGTAAATTCATTGATAAGTTGAAAAAATTAAATGTGAAATGTAATAGAAAAGAATGTTATGGCAGTATAAAATTACCTACAGCACCTGGTATTCCCAGGTGGTCTCCCATCCAAGTACTAACTAGGCCCAACACTGCATAGCTTCCAAGATCAGACAATATTGGCATGTCCAATGTGATTTGGCTGTAGGTGCTCAATAACATAAACTTTAGACCTCTATTACTTCTTAACTCAAGTAAATTCATTGATAAGTTGAAACAATTAAATGTAAAATGTAATAGAAAAGAATGTTATGGTAGTTTAAAATTACCAACTACACCTGGAATTCCCAAGTGGTCTCCCATCCAAGTACTAACCGGGCCCAACACTGCATAGCTTCCAAGATCAGAGGAGAGTGGGCATTCCCAGTGTGGTTTGGCTGTAGGTGCTCAAAAAAATTTACTTTAGACCTCTTTTACTTCTTAACTCAAGTAAATTCATTGATAAGTTGAAGAAATAAAAAAGTAAAATGAAATATAAAAGAAAGTTATGGCAGTATAAAATTACGTACAGCACCTGGCATTCTCAGGTGGTCTCCCATCCAAGTACTAACCAGATCCAACACTGCATAGCTTCCAAGATAAGATGAGAGGGGGCATGTCCAGTATGGTTTGGCTGAATGTGCTCAAAAACATTAACTTTAGACCTCTATTACTTCTTAACTCAAGTAAAGTCATTGATAAATTGAAAAAATTACATGTATAATGTAATAGAAAAGAATGTTATGGCATTATAAAATAACCTACAGCACCTGGTATTCCCAGGTGGTCTCCCATCCAAGTACTAACCAGGACCAACACTGCATAGCTTCCAATACCAGACGAGATTGGGCATGTCCAGTGGGTTTTGGCTGTAGGTGGCTAAAAACATTAACTTTAGACCTCTATTACTTCTTAACTCAATAAAAATTCATTGATAAGTTGAAAAAATAAATGTAAAAAGTAATAGAAAAGAATGATAGGGCTGTATAAAATTACCTACCGTACCTGGTTTTCCCATGTGGTCTCTCATCCAACTACTTACCAGGCCCAACACTGCATAGCTTCCAAGATCAGATGAGATTGGGCCTGTCCAGTGTGGCTTGGCTGTAGGTGCTCAAAAACATTAACTTTAGACCTCTATTACTTCTAACTCAAGTAAATTCATTGATAAGTTGATAAAATTAAATGTAAAATGTAATAGAAAATAATTTTATGGCAGTATAAAGTTACCTACAGCACCTGGTATTCCCAGGTGGCCTCCCATTCAAATACTAACCAGGCCCAACACTGCATAGCTTCCAAGATTAAACAAGATTGGGCATGTTCAGTGTGGTTTGGCTGTAGGCACTCAAAATCTTTAACTTTAGACCTCAATTACTTCGTAACTCAAGTAAATTCATTGATAATTTGAAAAAATTAAATGTAAAGTGTAATAGAAAAGAAGGTTATGGCAGTATAAAATTACCTACAGCACCTGGTAATCCCAGGTGGTCTCCCATCCAAGTACTAACCAGACCCAACACTGCATAGCTTGCAAGATCAGACAAGATTGGGAATGTCCAGTGTGGTTTGCTTGTACGTGCTCAAAAACATTAACTTTAGACCTCTGTTACTTCTTAACTCAAGTAAATTCATTGATAAGTTGAAAAAATTAAATGTAAAATGTAATGGAAAAGAATGTTATGGCAGTAGAAAAATACCTACAGCACCTGATATTCCCAGGTGGTCTCCCATCCATGTACTAACCAGGCCCAACACTGCATAGCTTGAAAAACCAAATGAGATTGGGCATGTCCAGTGTGGTGTGGCTGTAGGGATTCAAAAACATTAACTGTAGACCTCTTTTACTACTTAACTCAAATAAAATATTTGATAAGTTGATAAAATGAATGTAAATTGTTATAGAAAAGAATTTTATAGGAGTATAAAATTATCTACAGCACCTAATATTCCCAGGTGGTCTCACATCCAAGTATTAACCAGGCCCAACACTGCATAGCTTCCAAGATCAGATGAAATTGGGCATGTCCAGTCTGGTGTGGCTGCAGGCGGTCAAAAACTTTAACTTTAGATGTCATTTACTACTTAACCCAAGTAAATTTATTGATAAGTTGATAAAATTAATGTAAAATGTAAAAAATAAAGAATGCTATGGCAGTATAAAATTACTTACAGCAAATGGTATTCACAGGTGGTCTGGTATCCAAGTACTAAGCAGTCCCAACACTGCATTGCTTCTAAGATTAGACAAGATTTGGCATGTCCAGTCAGGTGTGGCTGTAGGTGTTCAAAAATATTTATTTAGACCTTTTTTACTTCGTATCTCAAGTAAATTCATTGATAAGTTGATAAAATTAATTGTAACATGTAATAGAAAAGAATGTTATGGCAGTATAAAATTTACTACAGCACCTGGTATTCCCAGATGGTCTCGCATCCAAGTACAAACTAGGCCCAACACTGCATAGCGTCCAAGATCAGATGAGATTGGGCATGTCCATTCTGGTGTGGCTGTAAGTGTTCAAAAACTTTAACTTTAGACCTCATTTACTACTTAACCCAAGTAAATTCCTTGATAAGTTTATAAAACTAATGTAAAATGTAATAGAAAAGAATGTTATGGCAGTATAAAATTTCTTTCAGCACCTGCTATTCCCAGGTGGTCTCCCATCCAAGTACTAACCTGGTCTAACACTGCATAGCTTCCAAGATCAGACGAGATTGGGCATGTCCAGTGCAGTTTGGCTGTAGGTGCTCAAAAACATTAACTTTAGACCTCTATTACATCTTACCTCAAGTAAATTCATTGAAAAGTTGAAAAAAATAAAATTAAAATGTAATAGAAAAGAATTTTATGGCAGTATAAAATTACATACAGCACCTGGTATTCCCAGGTGGTCTCCCATCCAAGTACTGACCACGCCCAACACTGAATAGCTTCCAAAATCTGACTAGATTGAGCATGTCCATTGTGGTTTGGCTATAGGTGCTCAAAAACATTAACTTTAGACATCTGTTACTTCTTAAGTCAAGTAAATTCTTTGAAAAGTTGAAAAAATTAAATGTAAAAAGTAACAGAAAAGAATGTTATGGCAGTATAAAATTACCTACCGCACCAGGTTTTCCCAGGTTGTCTCCCATTCAAGTACTAACCAGGCCCAACCCTGCATAACTTCCAAGATCAGACGAGATTGGGCATGTCCAGTGTGGTTTGGTTGTAGGTGCTTAAAAACATTAACTTTAACTTTAGACCTCTATTACTTCTTAACTTAATTAAATTCATTGATATGTTGAAAAAATTAAAAGTAAAATGTAATATAAACGAATGTTATGGCAGTATAAAATTACCTACAGCACCTGGTATTCCCAGGTGGTCTCCAATCCAAGCACTAACCAGATTCAACACTACATAGCTTCCAAGATCGGGCATGTCCAGTGTGGTTTGGCTGTAGGTGCTCAAAAACATTAACTTTAGACCTCTATTACTTCTTAACTCAAGTAAATTCATTGATAAGTTTAAAAAATTAAATGTAAAATGTGATAGAAATGAATGTTATGGCAGTATAAAATTACCTACAGCACCTAGCATTCCCAGGTGGTTTCCCATCCAAGTACTAACCAGACCCAACACTGCATAGCTTTCAATACCAGATGAGATTGGGCATGTCCAGTGGGTTTTGGCTGTAGGTGGCCAAAAACATTAACTTTAGACCTCTATTACTTCTTAACTCAATAAAAATTCATTGATAAGTTGAAAAAATAAATGTAAAATGTAATAGAACAGACTTTTATGGCAGTATAAAATTACCTACAGCACCTAGTATTCCCAGGTGGGCTCCCATCCAAGTACTAACCAGGCCCAACACTGAATAGCTTCCAAGATCTGACTAGATTGGGCATGTCCAGTATGGTGTTGCTGAAGGTGCTCAAAAATATTAACTTTGAACCTCTTTTACTTCTTAACTCAAGTAAATTCATTGATAAGTTGAAAAAATTAAATGTAAAATGTAATAGAAAAGAATGTTATGGCAGTATATAATTACCTACATCACCTGGTATTCCCAGATGGTCTCGCACCCAAGTACAAACCAGGCCCAACCCTGCATAGCGTCCAAGATCAGATGAGATAGGGCTTGTCCAGTCTGGTGTGGCTGTAAGTGTTCAAAAACTTTAACTTTAGACCTCATTTACTACTTAACCCAAGTCAATTCATTGATAAGTTTATAAAATTAATGTAAAATGTAATGGAAAAGAATGTTATGGCAGTATAAAATTTCTTTCCGCACCTGCTATTCCCAGGTGGTCTCGCATCCAAGTGCTAACCAGATCCAACACTGCATTGCTTCCAAGATCAGACGATATTGAGCATATCCAATCTGGTGTGGCTGTAGGTGTTCAAAAACATTAACTTTAGACCTCTGTTATTACTTAACCCAAGTAAATTCATTCATAAGTTGATAAAATTAATGTAAAATGTAAAAAATAAAGAATGCTATGGCAGTATAAAATTACTTACAGCAAATGGTATTCCCAGGTGGACTCGCATCCAAGTACTAAGCAGGCCCAACACTTCATTGCTTCCAATATTAGACAAGATTTGGCATGTCCAGTGTGGTTTGGCTGTAGGTGCGCAAAAACTTTAACTTTAGACCTCTTTTACTTCTTAACTCATGTAAATTCAATGATAAGTTGAAAAATGAAATGTAAAATGTAATAGAAAAGAATGTTATGGCAGTATAAAATTACCTACAGCTCCTGGTATTCCCAGGTGGTCTCCCATCCAAGTACTAACCAGGCCCAATACTGCATAGTTTCCAAGATCAGACAAGATTGGTCATGTCCAGTGTGGTTTGGCTGTAGATGCTCAAAAACATTAACTTTAGACATCTATTACTTCTTAACTCAAGTAAATTCATTGATAAGTTGAAAAAATTAATTGTAACATGTAATAGAAAAGAATGTTATGGCAGTATAAAATTACCTATAGCACGTGGTATTCCCAGGTGGTCTCCCTCCAAGCACTAAACAGGCCCAACACTGCATAGCTTCCAAAACTAGATTGTAGATATTCAAAAACATTAACTTTAGACCTCTTTTACTTCTTAACTCAAGTAAATTCATTGATAAGTTGATAAAATTAATGTAAAATGTAATAGCAAAGAATGTTATGTCAGTATAAAATTAAATACAGCACCTTGTATTCCCAGGTGGTCTATGATCCAAGTACTAAACAGGACCAACACTGCATAGCTTCCAAGATCAGACGAAATTGGGCATGTCCAGTGTGATGTGGCTGTAGGTGTTCAAAAACATTAGCTTTAGACCACTTTTACTTCCTAACTCAAGTAAATTCATTGATACATTGATAAAATTAATGTAAAATTTAATTGAAAATCATGTTATAGCAGTATAAAATTAACTACAGCACCTGGTATTCCCAGGTGTTATCCCACCCAAATACTAACCAGGCCCAACACTGCATAGCTTCCAAGATCACAAGAGATTGGGCATGTCCATTATGGTATGGCTGTAGGCATTCAAAAATCTTAACTTTAGACTTCTTTTACTTTTTAACTCAAGTAAATTCATTGATAAGTTGATAAAATTAAATGTAAAATGTAATAGAAAAGAATGTTATGGCAGTACAAAAATACTTACAGCACCTGATATTCCCAGGTGGTGTCCCTTCCAAGTACTAACCAGGCCCAACACTGCATAGCTTCCAAAACCAGATGAGATTGGGCATGTCCAGTGTGGTGTGGCTGTAGGTATTCAAAAACCTTAACTTTAGACCTCTTTTACTACTTAACTCAAGTAAAATCATTGATACGTTGATAAAATGTATGTAAATTGTTACAGAAAAGAATGTTATGGGAGTATAAAATACTTACAGCACCTGATATTCCCAGGTGGTCTCACATCCAAGTACTAACCTGGCCCAACACTGCATAGCTTCCAAGATCAGATGAGATTGGGCATGTCCAGTCTGGTGAGGCTGTAGGAGGTCAAAAACTTTAACTTTAGATATCATTTACTACTTAACCCAAGTAAATGTATTGATAAGTTGATAAAATTAATGTAAAATGTAATGGAAAAGAATGTTATGGCACTATAAAATTTATTACAGCACCTGGTATTCCCAGGTAGTCTCGCATCCAAGTACTAACCAGACCCAACACTGCATTGCTTCCAAGATCAGACGAGATTGGGCATAACCAGTCTGGTGTGGCTGTAGGTGTTCAAAAACATTAACTTTAGACCTCTGTTATTACTTAACCCAAGTAAATTAGTTGATAAAATTAATGTCAAATGTAAAAAATAAAGAATGCTATGGCAGTATAAAATTACTTACAGCAAATGGTATTCCCAGGTTGTCTCACATCCAAGTATTAAGCAGTCCCAACACTGTATTGCTTCCAAGATTAGACAAGATTTGGCATGTCCAGTCTGGTGTGGCTGTAGGTGTTCAAAAACATTAACTTTAGACCTCTTTTACTTCTTATCTCAAGTAAATTCATTGATAAGTTGATAAAATTAATTGTAACATGTAATAGAAAAGAATGTTATGGCAGTATAAAATTTACTACTGCACCTGGTATTCCCATCCAAGTACTAACCAGGCCCACCACTGCATAGCTTCCAAAACCAGATGACATTGGGCATGTCCAGTGTGGTGTGGCTGTAGTTATTCAAAAGCTTAACTTTAGACCTCTTTTACTACTTAACTCAAGTAAATTCATTGATAAATTAATAAAATGAATGTAAAATGTAATACAAAGAATGTTATGGGAGTATAAAAATATCTACAGCACCTGGTATTCCCAGATGATCTCACTTCCAAGTACAAACCGGGCCCAACACTGCATAGCGTCCAATATCAAATGAGATTGGGCATGTCCACTCTGGTGTGGCTGTAAGTGTTCAAAAACTTTAACTTTAGGCCTCATTTACTACTTAACCCAAGTAAATTCATTGATAAGTTTATAAAATTAATGTAAAATGTAATAGAAAAGAATGTTATGGCAGTATAAAATTTCTTTCAGCACCTAGTATTCCCAGGTGGTCTCGCATCCAAGTACTAACCAGATCCAACACTGCATTGCTTCCAAGATCAGACGATATTGAGCATATCCAGTCTGGTGTGGCTGTAGGTGTTCAAAAACATTAACTTTAGACCTCTGTTATTACTTAACCCAAGTAAATTCATTCATAAGTTGATAAAATTAATGTAAAATGTAAAAAATAAAGAATGCTATGGCAGTATAAAATTACTTACAGCAAATGGTATTCCCAGGTGGACTCGCATCCAAGTACTAAGCAGGCGCAACACTACATTGCTTCCAAGATTAGACAAGATTTGGCATGTCCAGTCTGGTGTGGCTGTAGGTGTTCAAAAACATTAACTTTAGACCTCTTTTACTTCTTATCTCAAGTAAATTCATTGATAAGTTGATTAAATTAATTGTAACATGTAATAGAAAAGAATGTTATTGCAGTATAAAATTTACTACAGCACCTGGTATTCCCAGGTGGTTTCCCATCCAAGTACTAACCAGACCCAACACTGCATAGCTTCCAAGATCAGATGAGATTGGACATCTCAAGTGTGCTGTGGCTCTAAATGTTCAAAAATTTTCACTTTAGACCTCTTTTACATCTTAACTCAAGTAAATTTATTGATAAGTTGATAAAAATATTGTAAAATGTAATAGAGAAAAATGTAATGGCAGTATAAAATTACCTACAGCACCTGTTATTCCCATGTTTTCTCCCATCCAAGTACTAATCAGGCCCAACACTGCATAGCTTCCAAGATCAGAAGAGATTGGGCATGTCCAGACTGGTGTGGCTGTAGGTGTTCAAAATCATTAACTTTAGACCTCTTTTATTACTTAACCCAAGTAAATTCATTGATAAGCTGAGAAAATTAATGTAAAATGTAATAAAAAAAAGAATGCTATGGCAGTATAAAATTACTTACAGCACCTTGTATTCCCAGGTGGTCTCGCATCCAAGTAATAACCAGGCCCAACACTGATTAGCTTCCAAGAATCAGACAAGATTTGGCATGTCCAGTCTGGTGTGGCTGTAGTTGTTCAGAAACATTAACTTTAGACCTCTTTCATTACTTAACCCAAGTAAATGCATTGATAAGTTGATAAAATGAATGTAAAATGTAATAGAAAAGAATGTTATGGCAGTATAAAATTATTTACAGCACCTGCTACTCCCAGGTGGTCTTCCGTGCAAGTACTAACCAGGCTTAACACTGCATAGATTCCAAGATCAGATGAGACTGGGCATGTCCAGTGTTGTGATGCTGTAGGTGTTCAAAAACATTAACTTTAGACCTCTTTTACTTCTTAACTCAAGAAAATTCATTGATAAGTTGATAAAATAAAATGTAAGAGAAAAATTTTTTATGGCTGTTTAAAATTACCTATAGCACCTGGTATTCCTAGGTGGTCTCCCATCTAAGTTCTAACCAGACCCAACACTGCATAGCTTCCAAGATCAGATGAGATTGGGCATGTCCAGTCTGGTGTGGCTGTAGGAATTCAAAAGCATTAACTTTAGACCTCTTTTACTACTTAACCAAGTAAATTCATTGATAAGTTGAAAAAATTAAATGTAAAATGTAATAGAAAAGAATGTTATGGCAGTATAGTATTACCTACAGCACCTGGTATTCCGAGATATTCTCCCATCCAAGTACTAACCAGGCTCAACGCTGCTTAGTTTCCAAGATCAGATGAGATTGGGCATCTCTAGTATGGTGTGGCTGTAGGTATTCAAAAACATTAACTTTAGACAGGGCCATAGCTAGGGTAGTGCGGCCGATGCCATCGCACAGGCCACGACAAATCAAGGGGCGCTGTTTGGGCCTGTGTAATTTCTGTATATTATCACTCTAATTTGTAGCTTCCTCTTATTTCATCCCCAGAATCTCCTGGCCTCCCCTATCTCGTGAGCCTTCCCAATAAAGCCATCGCCCTTTTGTGGGAGCATTTGTCCCTTTGAAAAATGAGGGGGGGGAGCACCAATGCTTTTTCTGGCACAGGGCACCAAAAAGACTAGTTACGGCTCTGACATTAGACATCTTTTACTACTTATCTCAAGTAAATTCATTGATAAGTTGATAAAATTAATGTAAAATGTAATAGAAAAGAATGTTATGGGAGTATGAAATTACCTACAGCACCTTGTATTCAAAGGAGGTCTCGCATCCAAGTTCTAATAAGGCCCAACACAGCATAGCTTCCAAGATCAGACAAGATTGGGCATGTCCAGTCTGGTGTGGCTGTAGGTGCTCAAGAACATTAACTTCAGACCTCTGTTATTACTTAACCCAAGTAAATTCATTGATAAATTGATCAAATCAAAGTAAAACGTAATAGAAAAGAATGCTATGGCAGAAAAAAAATTACTTACAGCACCTGGTATTCCCAGGAGGTCTCGCATCCAAGTACTAACCAGGCCCAACACTGCAATCCTTCCAAGATCAGACGAGATTGGGCATGTCCAGTCTGGTGTGGCTGTAAGTGTTCAAAAACATTAACTTTAGACCTCTTTTACGTCTTAACTCAAGTAAATTCATTGATAAGTTGATAAAATTAAATGTAAAATGTAATAGAAAAGAATGTTATGGCAGTATAAAATGACGTACAGCACCTGCTATTCCCAGGTGGTCTCCCGTGCAAGTACTAACCAGGCCTAACACCGCACAGCTTCCAAGATTAGACGAGATTAGGCATGACCAGGTTCTGAGGCTGTAGGGGTTCAATAACATTATCTTTTTACCTTTTTTACTTCTTAACTCAAGTAAATTCATTGATAAGTTGATAAAATGAAATGTAAGATGTAATAGAAGAGAATGTTATGGCAGTATACAATTACCTACAGCACCTATTATTCCCAGGTGGTCTCCCATCCAAGTACTAACCAGGCTCAACACTGCATAGCTTCCAAGAGCAGAAGCGATTATACATGTCCAGTGTGGTGTGGCTGCTGGAATTCTAAAACATTAACTTTAGACCTCTTTCACTTCTTAACCCAAGTAAATTAATTGATAAGTTGATAAAATTAATATAAAATGTAAGAGAAAAAAATGTTATGGCAGTTTAAAATTACCTACAGCACCTAGTATTCCTAGGTGGTTTCCCATCCAAGTACTAACCAGACCCAACACTGCATAGCTTCCAAGATCAGACGAGATTGGGCATGTCCAGTCTGGTGTGGCTGTAGGAATTCAAAAACATTAACTTTAGAGCTCTTTTACTACTTAACTCAAGTAAATTCACTGATAAATTGCTAAAAATAATCAAAAATGTAAAAGAAAAAAATGTAATGGCAGCATAAAAATACCTACAGCACCTGGTATTGCGAGGTAGTCTCCCCTCCAAGTACTAACCAGGCTCAACACTGCATAGCTTCCAAAATCAGATGAGATTGGGCATGTCCAGTCTGGTGTGGCTATAGGTATTCGAAAGCATTAACTTTAGACAGGGCCGTAGCTAGTGTAGTGCGGCCGGTGCCATCGCACAGGGCAACACACATCAGGGGGCGCTGTTTGGGCCTGTCTAATTTCTGTTTATTATCATTCTAACTTGTAGATTCCTCTTATTTCATCCCCTGCATCTCCTGGAATCCCCTATCTCTTCAATGAGCCTTCCCCCCGTGAAGCAATGGCCCTTTTTTGGGAGCATTTGTCCCTTTGAAAAATGAGGTTGGGGGGCACCAATGCTCTTTCTGGCACAGGGCACCAAAAAGTCTAGTTATGGCTCTGACTTTAGACATCTTTTACTACTTAACTCAAGTAAATTCATTGATAAGTTGATAAAATTAATGTAAAATGTCATAGAAAGATCTCTTATGGCAGTATAAAATTACCTACAGCACCTGGTAGTCCCAGGTGGTCTCTCATCCAAGTACTAACCAGGCCTAACACTATATAGCTTCCAAGACAAGAATGGGCATGTCCAGTGTGGTGTGGCTGCAGGTGCTAAAAAGCCTTAAATTTAGACTTCTTTTACTTCTTAACTCCAGTAAATTCATTGATACATTGATAAAATAAATGTAAAATGTCATACAAAAGTCTGTTATTGCAGTTTAAAATTAGCTACAGCAACTGGTATTCCCAAGTGGTCTCTGATCCAAGTACTAACCAGTATTAACACTACATAGCATTCAAAATCCAAAGACATTGGGCTTGTCCAGTGCAGTGTGGCTGAAATTGTTTGAAAACCATAATTTTAGACCTCAATTACCTTTCAAATCCAATAAATGCATTGATAAATTGATAAAATAAATGTAAAATGTCATAGAAAAGTCTGTTATGGCAGTATAAAATTACCTACAGCACCTGGTATTCCCCCATCGAAGTACTAACCAGGCCCAACACTGCATAGCTGCCACGATAAGACAAGATTGGGCTTGTCAAGTGCGGTGTGGCTGTAGGTGTTTGAAAACATTAACTTTAGACCTCTTTTACTTCTTAACTCAAGTAAATTCATTGATAAGTTTATAAAATTAATGTAAAATGTAATAAAAAAGGATGTTATGGGAGTATAAAATTACCTACAGCACCTGGTATTCCCAGGTGGTCTTGCATCTATGTACTAACCAGGCCCAACACTGCATACCTTCCGAGATCAGATGAGATTGGGCATGTCCAGTGTGGTGTGGCTGTAAGTGTTCAAAAACCTTAACTTTAGGCCTCTTTTACTTCATAACTTAAGCAAATTCTTTGATTAGTTGATAAAATTAATGTAAAATGTAATAGAAAAGAATGTTATAGTAGTATAAATTTATCTACAGCACCTGGTATTCCCAGGGGTTCTCATATTCCAGTATTAACCAGGCCCAACACTGCATAGCCTCCAAGATCAGATGAGATTGGGCATGTCCAGTGTGGTGTGGCTGTAGTTGTTCAAAACATTAACTTTAGAACTCTTTTACTTCTTAACTCAAGTGAATTTATTGATACATTGATAAAATAAATGTAATATGTCATAGAAAAGTCTTTTATTGCAGTTTAAAATTACCTACAGCACCTGGTATTCCCAAGTGGTCTCTGATCCAAGTACTAACCAGTACTAACACTGCATACCATACAAAATCCAAAGAGATTGGGCATGTCCACTGCAGTGTGCCTGAAATTGTTTGAAGACCTTAATTTTAGACCTCATTTAGTTTTCAACCCCAATAAATTAATTGATAAATTGATGAAATCAATGTAAAATGTCACAGAAAAGTCTGTTATGGCAGTTCAAAATTACCTACAGCACCTCGTATTCCCAGGTGGTCTCCCATCTAAATACTAACCAGGCCCAACACTGCATGACTTCATAGATCAGACGAGATTGGGCATGTCCAGTGTGGTGTGGCTGTAGGTGTTCAAAAACTTTAACTTTAGACCTCTTTTACTGCTCAAGTCATGTAAATTAATTGATAGTTTATAAAATTAATGTAAAATGTAATACAAAGGAATGTTATGGGAGTATATAATTACCTACAGCACCTGGTATTCCCAGGTGGACTCGCATCCATTTTCTAACCAGGCTCAACACTGCATAGCTTCCGAGATCAGATGAGATTGGGCATGTCCTGTGTGGTGTGGCTGTAGGTGTTCAAAAACATTAACTTTAGACCACTTTTACTTCTTAACTCCAGTAAATTCATTGATAAGTTGATAAAATTAATGTAAAATGTCATAGAAAAGAATGTTATGGCAGTATAAAATTACCTAGAGCACCTGGTATTACCAGGTGGTTTCCCATCCAAGTATGAACCAGGCCCAACACTGCATAGCATCTAAGGCAAAGCAAAATTGGTCATGTCCGGTGTTGTGTGGCTGTTGGTGTTCAAAAGCCTTAATTTTAGACTTCTTTTACTTCTTTACTAAAGTAAATGCATTGACACATTGATAAAATAAATCTAAAATGACATAGAAAAGTATGTTATTGCAGTTTAAAATTTGCTACAGCACCTGGTATTCCCAAGTGGTCTCTGATCCATGTACTAACCAGTACTAACACTGCACAACTTCCAAAATCCAAATAGATTGGGCATGTCCAGTGCAGTGTGGATGAAATTGTTTGAAAACATCATATTTAGACCTCATTTACTTCTCAACTCCAGTAAATTCATTCATTAATTGATCAAATAAATGTAAAATGTCATAGAAAAGTCTCTTTATGGAAGTATAAAATTACCTACAGCACCTGGTATTCCCAGGTGGTCTCCAATCCAAGTACTAAACAGGCCCAACACCGCATAACTTCCAAGACCAGATGACATAGGGCATGTCCAGTGTAGTGCTGCTGTAGGTGTTCAAAAACTTAACTTTAGACCTCTTTTACTTCTTAACTCAAGTAAATTCATTGATAAGTTGATAAAATGAATGTAAAATGTCATAGAAAAGAATGTTATGGGAGTATAAAATTACCTACAGCACCTGGTATTCCCAGGTGGTCTCCCACCCAAGTACTAATCAGGCCCAACACTGCATAGTTTTCAAGTTCAGGCGAGATTGGGCATGTCCAGTGTGGTGTTGCTGTTCAAAATCCTTAATTTTAGACCTCTTTTACTTCATAACTCAAGAATATTCATTGATACATTGATAAAATAAATGTAAAATGTCATAGAAAAGTCTGTTATTGCAGATTAAAATTAGCTACAGCACCTGGTATTCCCAAGTGGTCTCTGATCCATGTACTAACCAGTACTAACACTGCATAGCTTCCAAAATCCAAAGAGATTGGGCACGTCCAGGGCAGTGTGGCTGAAATTGTTTGAAAACCTTAATTCAAGACCACATTTACTTCTCAACTCCAGTAAATTCATTGATATGTTGATAAAATAATGTAAAATGTCATAGAAAAGTCTGTTATGGCAGTATAAAATTACCTATAGCACCTGGTATTCCCAGGTAGTCTCGCATCCAAGTACCTACCAGGCCCAACACTGCATAGCTTCCATGATTAGATTAGATTAGGCATGTCCAGTGTAGTGCGGCTGTAGGTGCGCAAAAACCTTAACTTTAGACCTCATTTACTTCTCAACTCAAATATAGTCATTGATAAATTGATAAAATAAATGTAAAATGTCATAGTAAAGTCTGTTATGGCAGTTTAAAATTACCTACAGCACCTGGTATTCCCAGGTGGTCACCCACCCAAGTACTAACAATGCCCAACACTGCATTGCTTCCAAGATCAGACAAGATTGGGCATGTCCAGTGTGGTGTGGCTGTAGGTGTTTGAAAACTTTAATTTTAGTCCTCTTTTAATTCTTTACTCCAGTTAAGTCATTGATACATTGACAAAAATAAATGTAAAATGTCATAGAAAAGTCTGTTATTGCAGTTTATAATTAGCAACAGCACCTGTTATTCCCAAGTGGTCTCTGATCTATGTACTAACCAGTACTAACACTGCATAGCTTCCAAAATCCAAAGAGATTGGGCATGTCCAGTGCAGTGTGGCTGAAATTGTTTGAAAACCTTAATTCAAGACCACATTTACTTCTCAACTCCAGTAAATTCATTGAAAATTGATCAAATAAATGTAAAATGTAATAGAAAAGTCTGTTATGGCAGTCCAGTGTGGTGTGGCTGTAGACTTTCAAAAACATTAACTTTAGACCTCTTTTACTTCTTAACTCAAGTAAATTAATTGATAAGTTGATAAAATTTATGTAAAATGTCATAGAAAAGAATGTTATGGCAGTATAAAATTACCTACAGCACCTGGTATTCCCAGGTTGTCTCCCATCCAAGTACTAACCAGGCCCAACACTGCATAGCTTTCAAGATCAGATGAGATTGGGCATGTCCCATGTGGTGTGGCTGTAGGTGTTCAAAAACATTAACTTTAGACCTCTTTTACTTCTTTACTCAAGTAAATTCATTGATAAGTTGATAAAATTAATGTAAAATGTAACAGAAAAGAATGCTATGGCAGTATAAAAATGGTGTGACTGTAGGTGTTCAAAAATGTTAGGAATGTGAGAACTTGAGTATTGCTGAACGATAGATAATAGTTACTTCCCGATTAATTTGATATTATCACACAATAATTGCATTTGTGTGGAATCTGAGTATAACACGCAGACACCATATATAAGACAGGAGCACTGTATTTCTTCTTTTATTATTTGATAACCCAGCATAGGAATTGCAAACTTTATTGAATGACGTGACATATAAGTAACATTTGGATACATTATTAACCATCCACATGACAGAATTGGTAACAAATTTATATACAAATACAGTTACAAGAACTGCAAGGATAGTATCCTTGATAAAACAAGCTAAATAGGAACACTCCACTATTTTTCTGCCTTCAGCCCATTTGAGATATATAACGATGATGGTACGTACTACAAATATGGCTATTAACTATGATGTACAGTAATAGAGATAGTACTATTAATATGGGTATCAACCACAACATAAAACTATAATTACTAAGTAAGTAAAATAAACATTATTACCAGTGGTTCATAGCAATCACTGTATTTTAGATTTATTTTATTTTACACAATAAAAATATATATATTAATGTTTTCTCACACATTTATTACACTTATAGGGGTGTATAGTCAATGTATGTATATTTTGTTGTTGGTAAGCATTTATATTTTGCTTAGGATATATGTCTCTGTAAACAATTGAAGCATTTTAACAAATATGAATAAAAGTTATATTTTATATATAAAAAATTTTTGGTCCAGGTGCACTGCCAATTAGACTTTGTTTTCTTATTTTTTGTGTTGAAGCATTGGATATCTGTAAGATTAATTTTTTACAGATGTGTGCCCATTTACCTTGCATTTTAGCGCCATATGGCACAAGTATAGGGATGGCCATGGGTAGTGAACCTTATACTATCGTAGCTGCATACAAAGTTCCTTATAGTGTACTAGGTTTTTCTATCACAATGGAATTAGTCATGAAGACGCAGATTAAGCATAATGATTCGTGGTACAAGGCATGGCGATGGTCACTCAAGTCAGACCTCTGTCTTTTTGCCTTTTTACCCAGATTACCGACTCTCACACAGAAGCTACATGAAAATCCAGTGTCAGTATTCAGGGCACCCCAATAATGGACTTTTGTCTAATTAGTGGTGCAAATAAGATATTTATTATTATTTAGATATTTTGTGAAAAAAAAAACTTTGCAAATTAACCAGGCCAAGTGATCCATCAAAGTCTGTAGTGCACCAAACACTGCTCTTTGGCACAGTTTGACAATAGATGAATGTGTACGTACTGTATCTGTAGTAACCATATGTGCACCAAAGGTACTGTAAGATATACTGTACAAATGTAATAGTCATATAGGGGGAGAAGCCTTGGAGAGTGATACAGTACCAACCAATCAGCTCCTAACTGTCACTTTTCAAACACAGCCTGTAAATTGACAGGAGCTGATTGGTTGGTACTTTATCACTCTCCACTTTATCACTCTCAGAAGGCTTAGTGCATCTCCCCCATGGTATCGAGAGCATGTACAACCCTGAATATTATAAATGTTGTGCAGTCCAGAACACAGTATGTCTGTATTCTAGATATTGTAATTTCCTTACTAGTTGATCACATTATGGGCCAAATGTAATAGGGTAAGAGCATAGACAATGTGAGAGTAAACTCTCACACTTTTTAAACTCGGCCAATGTAATAGAGTCCGAGAACATGCAAACTCGCACGTTATTTACACTCAAAAAACTCTCACGTTTAAAACTCATCCAGATGTTTTCCCATTTTGAAAATACAACTCACTTTACTGTTAAACTCTCAAATTTTCTAAACTCTCACCCTATATAACCATCTGATCCTATTTGTGAGTTGACATTTTGAGTCATATTTATGGAATGGCAGGGAGCAGCTTGTCCAGGTATGATTTAGCTATACTGTATAATTGTGTATATATAGAGTATATACTCTCATATAACAGTATTTGGAGCATGGGTGTAGCTATAGTGGGTGCAGGCAGTGCCATTACTATGGGGCCCAGAGGCTTAGGGTGTCCACCTCTTGGGCCTGACGCAGCTGCACCCAGGTCATTGTCTATCATGTTTTTAGGAATTGCACTGTGTAGCATAAAGTGAACTTTTGGTACTGTGTGGCATGTGTACTGATGGCAGTACAATGTGGCATATTGTTAACTTGGGGCACTACAATGTCTCATAATATAAACTGGGGGCACTGTGTGATATAACATTAACTAGGGCACCACTATAGTTCATAAAATTAACTAGGGCTCTACTATGGGACATAAAAGTAACTAGGGCACAACTATGGGGCATACAAGTAACTAGGGCAGTACTTTGGGGCATTAATGAGCAACTTCTAGGGGGGTGGCTCTTAAGAAGGGGGGAAAGGGCCCCTTCAAAATCTTGCTATGAGGTTCACATAATTCTGGCTATGGCCTTTATTTGGAATGTATCAAAAAAGGGCCATCACCCAAATACCATTAAGCCAACAGTAGTTGTTGGTCCAAAACAGACCATTGATAAATGGATGTAATATGACTAAAATGACAAGGGCAAGGTAGAAAACTGTTTAGAATCATCAACCTACATATATAGGATATATCTTATCTGTCTTTGCTTGTGTTCTTTTGTTGTCCCTCACTCCCTGCTCAC
This sequence comes from Taudactylus pleione, assembly GCA_031769625.1. Taxonomy (NCBI): domain Eukaryota; kingdom Metazoa; phylum Chordata; class Amphibia; order Anura; family Myobatrachidae; genus Taudactylus; species Taudactylus pleione. The sequence continues at coordinate 5,370,980 of JAUIMM010000965.1, read as the reverse complement.
CACATGCATGCTGCCTTCATTATGGCCACTCTTCCTCATTACACATGCACTTCTCCATACTCATGTCACCACAAAAGCTAGGGATTATACCTGCTTCTTAAGTAAGTAGACATTTCTGTTAATGTGGAAACAGTAATGCAAAATATTTTAAAAATGCGATCATGCATAATAGTAGTGGTCGCAATTGGAATAATTTATAATAAACAATAATAGATATGCTGTCTAGGGAACAAATATTATTTTTAAAGCTGTTTCTTCTATAAAGTTGTAGTCAAGTGAATTGTGTATAACTGCATTTCAACTACACACACATGCACCATTGCAGGCATCCACAACTGAAATATAAATAAACTACAGGTAACTATACATTGCCACAAAGCTCTAAAATACATATGACTCGTATATTTTAGAGCTTTGTGGCAATGTATATGACCTAGGTGAGCCCGTTACTGAGCACTCCTTAATTACATCCTATATCTGCTTACACTTGTGTAATCTGTGACAAACCATATTATTTTCTTCTTCAGGGTTTTCTTCTTCAGGGTCCATATGCTCCACAGGGAGACCTTGGGGCATAGGTTGTGTACCAAATCCGGGCACCACGCAGTTAAAGCTTTCAGCTCCCAGGATGCTCTGGGTCCACTCTCCCTATAACCGCGCTCCCAAGCCAGAGGCACCTCAGTTTGAGTAGGTGCCCAGTTTGAATAGGTGCCCGGCCGGAGTTGGGTCACTGCAGAAGGGCTGCTTAAAGCTATGTTATTTTATTTTTATGATTTTTGATAGTTTTACACTATCGCCTGAGCGCACAGCAACAGACTGTCCAACGCCAGTACTGATCTGGGGATCTCGGCGGGACCACGGGTTCCGTGCTAGCCGGGCCCCATGGACTTCCCTGACTGCGGCCGGATCTACGTGGACAAGGTAAGGTGGGTCCACGCTTGCGGGGACCCGCTTATGAGCAGTCATTGCCTATGGTCTCAGGGGACAGACCGAAGGCGCTGAGGTGGACGCAGGCCCTCCATACCCTGCGCTTCCACTAGACCACCAGGGACAATATCGACAAAGGAAGCCAGCGTCCCAGGGGTTAATAGTCAACCAGGGGAGTCAGCCTTCCCTGTTACAGTGGCTCCTCCCCTCAGCTCAGTGCGCTTTTCCAGTCTAAGGTCTGGCTTTGCTGAGCTGCTTTCTCCTTGGGCCACACTTCCTCTGAGGTCTCCGGTGGCCATTTGATCTCTGTGGTGCATCGCAGATCTCCTAAGTTGACGTTTGATCCAGTCCCCCTGTGTACCTCACCTTTGGATCAGTGTACACAGAGCTAAAGCCTCCCCAGATACTGAATCTGGGCATTGTAGTGCCATGTGCAGTATATTATATGTAATGTTTATGTATATATTTCTGCATTGTATGTGACTTATGCCAGCGCTGACTGTCTGTGCTTTTTCTCTCAACTGTCAGTGTATATCTATAACTTTTCTTTACAATCTGCCCTAATACAGGTGTACTTATGGTGGTTCTGAGACCTCACATATATATACTTCTCAATATTTGTGAGGTTGGTCACATACTGTTGCGTGCTGAACGTTGCCATATTTTAGGTGGAACTGTGTGTTGCATACCCTGATAGTGGGTTCCTGCAGCTAATCCTAGCACCAGTCAGGACCAGTATAGTGCTGCTTGATATTTCCACAATAATTGGTAGTCAGATAGGTCTGACCAGGAAATGATACTGCACCCATTTTTTCTATCCTGCAAGTCATGTGCTACAGGTGTGAGTAAGAATGATTTGACTCAGGAAAGGTTATGTATAAGGTGCCATCAAGTGCTGGGCCTCTTAAAGGACCCCCCTTGGGTGTGTTTTTTCTCAGACCCTGGCCTCCATTGCAGATCGCCTGGTGGCCCCCATAGTTGAAACCCACTTGGGATTACCTCAACATGATATCCTTCCCTCTCAGGGTATCTCACAGTTCAAGTATACCCCTGTGACACAGAATGTCGCTCCTTACCAGGGATTTTCACAGCACATGCAATCCCTGCAGCTGCAGGTGCCATAACAGTCTGTCATTTCCCTTGCAGGGATTACCACAACAGCCACCCTGGGTGGATGTTTTTTCTAAGACACCTAAGAAGGCTTTATAAATGCCCTGTTGTGTCTTCCCAGTCTGCACTGCTGTCTAACACAGTTCGTCAGACAAGGGAGAGATTGAAGTTGTCTGACTCCTTTTCCTTCATAATGAGGGTGAGCCTAAATCAAGTATTGATATCCCTGTTTTGGTGCTGGCGGTCAGGTCCATCTTAGTGATAGAGGATATCAAATCTGCACCTAAATCAAATCACCCTCACTTAAGCAAGTTATTTGCTTTGGCTCAGGGGCATCTTAAGAGAGGAGGGGGCCATGTGCACTCTCTGTGCAGGGTCCCCTCCTCTCTTCCTGGTGGCCGGCAGCCAACTGATGTGGCTGGCCAGCCACCAGAGCATAGTAGACTCTGGGCACTAGAGTGTGCCCGGAGTCTACTGCGCATGCGCAGAACACTGGGAAAATGGCCGCGGTGGCCATTTTCCAGCATTCTGAGCAGCACTGACACCCACCGCGGGACCACAGACAGGTAAGTTGAAAATAATATGGGTATGTGGTGTGGGGCCCCCCTGGACTTGGGGGCCCGTGTGCCCTGCACACATTGCATCCATTATAGATACACCACTGTTTTGGCTGTTTTCCCCTCTCTGACCAGCGGGTGGATCACATGGCGGTGGTCTGGCAATCGCCAGATAAGAGGTATCACAAAAGTGTTTGGCCTCCTGTTACCCATTCCCTGAGGGTCATTGCAAGTAATAGAAATCACCTCCTGCAGTGGATTCTCAGGTTATTCATTTGATAAGGAGCGCTACTACGCCTCCCATCCCTTCCCTGAAGGATTCTACGGCTAGGAAGGTAGAAGCTTGCCTGAAACTCTCTTTCAGGGGCTGTTGCCCATCCAACCTTGGCTATTGCATGGGTGGCTAACGCTATAGAGAGCCGGGCTGATGCATTTGAAGACTTTTTTCCCTCAGAAGCTTCTGGGGATCAGATGTATTTTGTTGCTCACATTCAAGATGCAGTTTCCTATGTTGGAGAAGCAACATTGGATGCCAATCTACTAACCTCCAAGGTTTAGGCTGTGACTGTATCTGTATGCCATACCCTATGGCTGCGCTCATGGAAGGCAGCTGTGGATTCCAAGATAGGCCTTAAAGAATTACCCTATAGGGGGGAGATCTTGTTTGGCCCTGCCCTTGACAAGATTGTAGCAATGTTGGCAGCATCACAGACGGCATTTCTGCCTTCAGCTTCTTCCACTACAAGGCCTTGGACTACATTTGTAAAGTCCTTTTGTCCTAAAGGCCAGTCCTTTCCTAGGCAGTCGGTCTCCATGAGGGCTGCCATACCCAGAACCAAGCAGACTTGGTACACCAGATATCCTGCTTCTAAACCTGAGGATAACCCTCAGCCTGACGGGACAGGCCTTCATCTGGGGGATCCCGGAGTGAGAGGCTGACTTCTTCAGTTCGCCCAGTGCTGGCGTCATACCACCACGGATGCTTGGGTAAAGAGATGGGGTCTCTCACGGGCATGCTCTCTCATTTCTTAGACTGCCTCCACAGGGCCAGATTAACAATGGGGCTGATGGAGCTACAGCTCCAGGCCCTCTATCAGAATAGGCCCAAAGCAGCATCTACTGTGTGTGCTGCTGTAGACAGGATTTTTTTTCCTTCTACAGCAGCCTGCCAATGCCCCATCCTCCCCTCCCCCAGCCGTGTGCCCCCCATCCCTTCCGGCCTAGAGTATCAAAGGTCTACATCATGTCAAAGCTGTATAATCGGCTGAGACAGAATCTGTTTACAATCGGAATCTGCAAGATGCCATTTTGTAACTGATCACCCAGCGCCATTTTAAGTTACAACTCATGAGCTAAGTACATATGGCAATGTTTTCATAATCCTTTCAGAAACCATATACAAGCCCATTCTAAGGACAACCTTGCATAAAAAAATACTATAACAAACACAGTATTAGTAAAATAGCTTCCTGAGAAAAGTAATTAGAAAAACAATACACCAGGATGCTGTGGGTGTTTTTGCATGTAAATGGAGAGACCTCACATGTGGACAGGTGTAGCAGTGGCAATTGAAATATGGCCCAGACACTGACCACAATTGAATTTGTCTGAATGAACAATGGTAAGAAATCTGCTTGAAAAGAACTGACACAGGTATCCTAAATAGGCAGAAGAGAACTTTTGAATTCACTGTCAGACAGGATGGCACCAGCAGATAGCTGGGGGTCTCCACCCTGTTTGAGAGTGAAACACTGCTCATAACCCTTGCATAGTAGTTTTAAAATAAACATGTGTTGGAAGGGTATGGTGTGTGTATATATGTGTATATATGTATATATATATATATATATATATATATATGTATGTTATACATCATAGATAGACTTACACACTGCACACTCACATAAAAGGTTCCATAGCTTCAAAGTGTAATATTCAAGGTTTATTCATTTATTACTAATGTTGTGAAATAAAGACTATTTGATATCTAAGGTTTAGTACATGATAAGCAAACTGTGTTTGGTGTTGTACTGATCTACTCTGTCTCAACAGCTTTCCGGTGTCATCGGTGAGAAGATCGCAACATGCGTTCGCAACTTATGGACTGTAGAGAGTTAAAACACTAAAATGTACTTTGTAATGATAGCAGCTTAGATTTGCATGCAGGTGGAAAAAGGAGACAAAAGACTGTTGGAGGCTGACCTGTGTCCATTTGAATCGACCTGTTAAATGTCCTGTAACAGAAGCACCGTGATGGAGAACCAATGGAATCTTGCCAATCTTGCCTATTGTATTGCTTATCCCTGTAAGGGTATATATGTGCATTCAGACTCCAATCTGGAGTCTTCTTGCTGAAGCTGTTGACGGAGGTTTCTTGTAGATGCCAGTAACTGGTCCCAGAGCGAGTGCGTATGTATAACTGTACCTTGGGTCTGTATGATTTCTTTGCGCTAAATTGTCTTTAGATCACAGCGTGTAACCTACTGTTTTTATGTTGAATAATAACCTTTGTGCGTTGGAAACACATTTCAAGGTCTGAAGGCATTTATTTACTGTATGACTGCGTACACAAATAGCGACAATTCTAGAAGGTATAGGCAGGATTTAGAAGGTAGAGGCAGGAGCGTACAGAGGTTTAAATCCAGAATCGTTAGTTGGAGCTCGCCGATTAATCTCGGAACTGGTCTGTAACACTCAGTATCGAACTCTCAGCAAAAGGGTGGAGGCGCCTGGCAGGAGAAGGCATTGTGCTTTCGTAATCTACCACCGTTGTTGTTTAGAGTCCGCTACCTGTTACTGTAACTTCAGGAGCGCTGATTGAGAATCTGGGAACAGGGGAGGAAAAAGTTTGTTTTCCTTCGTTGATAGTTTTTTGTCCGTTTTTGTTTTGTGTGTTAAAAAGGGGGAAGTCGCATTATGTATAGAGGTCTAAATCCAGAATCATTAATCAAAGCATAGCCCATTGAAACATGATGGTTGCGCAGTGGAAGGCTAGCTAGCCTTCCCAGCGCCGCTAATGCACGTCGCACAGTGACTTGGCGATGCCTATGCACCGCGTGACATCACTGCGTGTGACGTTACCTAGATGCCACCCACCATCACCGCGCCCTGAAGCAGCCCAGTTATGTCCACCAGCTGCCCAGCATAGGCTCATCAGTTTCATGGAGGCATCCTGGCAGCAGCAGCAGAGTGTCTGATCCTCCGAGAGCTGACTGAGGTAAGGTGCTTGTCAGTCATGCTGGCTTGGCTGCTGCCGCTGATAGCATAGTACAATAGAAATGGTATGTATAATGCAGAGCAGAGCAGACTGAGTTCAGAGTTTAATAATTATAATAATTATACATATATATTTTGAGCATACTCTAAATATTTATGATATATATACAGTATATATATATATATATATATACACACAGTATATATATATATATATATATATATATATATATATATATATATATATATATATTAGGGGTGTGCATCGGCCACTTTTCGTGTTTTGTGTTTTGGTTTTGGATCTGGATCTTTCTTCGTGTTTTGGATCTGGATTGGTTTTGCCAAGACCACCCTTCCTTGTTTTCGGTTCTGGGTTTTGTGTTTTGGATCTGTATTTTTTTTAAAAAAAGCATAAAAACAGCTTAAATCACAGAATTTGTGGGTTTTTCTGCTCCTATGCAATTATTAACCTCAATAACCTTCATTTCCACTCATTTCCAGTCTATTCTGAACACCTCACACCTCACAATATTGTTTTTATGGCCAAAAGATTGCACCGAGGTAGCTGGATGACTATGCTAAGCGACACGAGTGGGCGGCACAAACACGTGGCCCATCTAGGAGTGACACTGCAGTGGCAGACAGGATGGCAGTTTGAAAAACTAGGCCCCAAACAGTACATACTGCAAAGAAAAAAAAGAGGTGCAAGATGGAATTGTCCTTGGGCCCTATAAATAGGACATGCACACTTTAACAAACCAATCATTTCAGCGCCAGGGTCTGCCACATGACTGTGGCTGAAATGATTGGTTCGTTTGGGCCCCCACAACACAAGCTGGCAATTAATGTGTCCCTGCACAAACTGGCTCTACGGAGGCAAGATGTCGTCCTCATCCTCCTCATCCACCGATTCCTTGGATAAAACAGGAAAAAGGGATTTAGGTGTCCCTGGACTGCTTACGGTCTTAGCCAAAGTTTCTGAACTTGACAGTAACTTTTTATGAATGCGCTTCAGGTGCCGTATAAGGGAGGATGTTCCTAGGTGGTTAACGTCCCTACCCCTACTTATTTCACCTTTACATATGGTACATATGGCAAGACAGTTGTTGTCCGGATTTGGATAGAAATATTGCCAGACCAAAGAGGTGGAATGTTTGGTTTTCTGCCCAGGCATGACCGTGATGGGCTTTTTCATCCCACGGACAACAACTGTCTCCCCCGGAGCCTGATTTAAACAAACCACATCACCATCAGAATTCTCCTCGCCAACTTCCTCTTCAGTGCCAGCTACACCAGTATCCTCATCCTGTTGTACTTCAACAGTGACATCTTCAATTTGCATATCAGCAAGAGGACTGTGGGTGACCCTTTCAGCACTTGCAGGGGGTGTGCAAATGGTGGAAAGAGCGACCTCTTCCCATCCAGTGCTGGGAAGGTCAGGCATCGCAACCGCCACCACACTTGGACTCTCCTTGGTGATTTGTGATATCTTCTTAGAATGCACAGTTCTTTGCTGTGCTTTTGCCAGATTAACTCATTTGATTTTTTTAGCGGGAGGAGGGCTTCCATCATCATGTGAAGCTGAACCACTAGTCATGAACATAGGGAAAGACCTTAGCCGTTCCTTGCCACTCCATGTCGTAAATGGCATATTGGCAAGTTTACATGATTTAAATGTTTTTTTCAAGGTCATTTTCCTGAACTTTGTCATTTGGGATTGTATGTGGCCTCTACTATGACATTGGGCATCGGCCTTGGCAGACGACGTTGATGGCATGTTATCGTCTATGTCATGACTAGTGGCAGCAGCTTCAGCACTAGGAGGAAGTGGTTCTTGATCTTTCCCTATTGTATTTTTATCGGAGAAAGTTTGGTCCTCCATTTATGTTATATTGATATATACGTGCGGCTAAGGCGCACACAAACACAGAAAATAATTTTTTATTTTTGTTGGAGACTAGTGCACTTTGTGGGTTACACCACCCTTTAAGAAATGAGCCAGCCGGCCGTTTACTTATGGTGACACAGGCGCACGCTTGGCGCTGCTCCTTTGTTGATGCACGTGCAGCTACAGCCCACACAATTCACAAACACAGAAAATATTTTTTTATTTTGTTTGGAGTGCCCTTTGGGGGTCACAGTACCCTTTAATGGACAAGCCAGCTGGCCTTTTACTTATGGGACACAGGCGCACGCTTGGCACTGCTCCTTCGTTGATGCACATGCAGCCACAGTGCACACAATTCACAAACACAGAAAAAAATTTTTTATTTTGTTTGGAGTGCCCTTTGGGGGTTACAGCACCCTTTAGTGGTCAATCCAGCTGGCCCCTTATTTATGGGACACAGGCGTACGCTTGCCACTACTTTGTTGATGCACGTGCGGCTACTGCGCACACAATTCACAAACACAGAAAATATTTTATTTTTTTGGACTTGGGGGGAGCACCCCTGATGGACAGAGCACCCCCTGGACAACACTACAGCACCCCTTTAGGACTGGGACTCTGCACAGGACTTTGGAGTGGACACAGCCCCTATGGACAACTGACTGCACAACACAGTCCAGCCAGCCCCTATGGACTTTGGAGGAGTGGACACAGCCCCTATGGACAACAGCAGCACAGCACAACACAGCCAGCCCCTATGGACTTTGGAGGAGTGGACACAGCCCCTATGGACAACAGCAGCACAGCACAACACAGCCAGCCCCTATGGACTTTGGAGGAGTGGACACAGCCCCTATGGACAACAGCAGCACAGCACAACACAGCCAGCCCCTATGGACTTTGGAGGAGTGGACACAGCCCTTATGGACAACAGCAGCACAGCGCAGCACAGCACAGCACAACACTACACTGCACTACACTACACTACACTACACAGCCCAGCCAGCCCTAACTCCCACCCTCCCTCTTCACTGTCCACAGCCAAGTGAGAAAATGGCGCCGACGCGGGTACCTTATATAGGATCCAGAACCCGCGACACCCGGAAGGCGGGATGATGACGTTTTGCCTCGATTTCAGATCCTAGTCAGGCGGGAAAAGTCGAGCCTGACTCGGATCGGCCTCGGATCGGGGGGGTTCGGGGGGGTTCGGATTTCAGAATTCCGAACCCGCTCACCCCTAATATATATATATATACTGTAATACATATATATATATATATATATATATATACTGTGTATGTGTATATATATATATATGTATATATATATATATATATATGTATATATATATATATATATATTTTGAAGGACATATATAGATTGTGGAAAATAGTTCTCTGAGTAGAGAAAATCTCACACCAGTCACGAATTTATAAATCCCAATGCCGTACAGCTTCCTCCAATATGCCCGTACCAAGGACAACACAGTTAACTACATGCAAAAAACACAGACGAGCGCACATGTGAGTAAATTTATAAACAGATATTTACTGTATAAAAACAGCTCACATACATTGGAGATAGTAGTAAAACGTGGTGACGTCCTTTACCAGTCCTGCTGTTAGATGTCCTGCCGGAGGTGCTCTGGCAGTGTAGGGGTGAAGCCGCAATGAGAGTCGTGCTGACAGTCATGGAGATGCCGGCGTGAATGGGTTGCTGCGACCGTTTTACTACTATCTCCGATGTATGTGAGCTGTCTTTATATAGTAATTATCTGTTTATAAATTTACTTACACGTGCGCTCTGCTTTGTTTTTTGCATATATATATATATATATATATATATATATATACTGTGTGTGTGCATACAGTCAGGTGCATAAATATTGGGACATTGACAGAATTTTCATATTTTGGCCTCTATTCCCCACCACAATGACTTTGAAATGAAACAAACAAGATGTGCTTTAACTGCAGACTTTCAGATTTAATTTGAGGGTAATTACATCCAAATCAGGTGAACGGTGTAGGAATTACAACGGTTTCTATATGTGCCTCCCACTTTTTAAGGGGCCAAAAGTAATGGGACAAACTAAACAATCCTAAATCTAACTTTCACTTTTTAATACTTTGTTGCAAATCCTTTGCAGGCAATTACAGCCTGAAGTCTGGAACTCATAGACATCACCAGACATTGGGTTTCATCCCAGGTGATGCTCTGCCAGGCCTCTACTGCAAATGTCTTCAGTTCCTGCTTGTTCTTGGGGCATTTTCCCTTCAGTTTTGTCTTCATCAAGTGAAATGCATGCTCAATCAGATTCAGGCCAGGGGATTGACTTGGCCATTGCAAAACATTCCACTTTTTAGCCTTAAAAAACTCTTTGGTTGCTTTTGCAGTATGCTTCGGGTCATTGTCCATCTGCACTGTGAAGCGCTGTCCAATGAGTTCTGAAGCATTTGACTGAATATGAGCATATAATATTGCCCGAAACACTTCAGAATTCATTCTGCTGCTTTTGTCAGCAGTCACATCTTCAATAAATACAAGGGAACCAGTTCCCTTGTATATATTATAAATTGAGAGAGAGAGAGCATGTTTGATTTTTTGAAGTCTAAAAGGGTTGGGTATGGGATGTCGGCAGTCAAAATCCAGATGCCGGCATCCTGATAGGGTTAGGATACTGTACCTAACCCTAACCCTCCCTCCGTGGTGCCTAGTGCCTAAACCTATCCCTCCCCTCTTGGTTACCACCATACTAACCCTCCCCCTAGTGCCTAACCCTAACGCTAATCCCCCTCCATTGGTTACCACCATCCTTAGATGGCATAAACCACTCTTTGATTTTCAGGTACAGTATGTTTCTGTTAAAGCATTTCAATAATAAACCATAGTTTGTGGGGGGGGGGTTTGTATAGAACATGCGGTGTGTGCTTCATATAAGCAAAGAGGGGAGGGAGATTGAGATGGTTGAATGTAGGTGGGTAGCTGTGCCCTCCATGATGCTAGCCACACCCCACAGACTACACCCCCACATCAGTAAGCTCACCCCTTGCAGCACAATACAATAGGCCCTTCATAAATTTCAGCTCCAGGCCAATGAGGACCTTAATTTCGCACTGGGCTTCCCCACCTGTTTTTCTACACAGGCCCTCCTTCAGAACAGAACAAGGCCTTACAAATCTAGAAAGCTATACAGTCCTTGTAGTTAGCAAGGGTAATTATTCCAGTCCCGCTATCTCAGCGAGGGACTAATTGTTATTTTACTGTCTTTCTGGTTCGGGATCCATATGGGTCTCCTTGAACTATCCTCACTCTCAAATACCTGAACAAATGAATGCCTAAATGTTCCTAGGTACAGGATGGTAGCCCTACACTCCATCATCCTAGCTATGGAGCCTGGGCACTTTATGGTATCACTGGATATGCAGGACACGTTCCTACATTTACCTATAGCACACTCTCATCAGTGTTATCTCCGGTTTGCTATGCCACAGCAACACTTCCAATTTTCAGGATCTGCCCTTTGTACTGTCCGCAGCCCCACAAGGGTTTACCAAAATTATGTTTTTTTGACAGCCCACTTGCTCAGGGCATCCGACTGCTACTGTCTCTGGATGGCCTCCTGCTCTTAGCAGGATCCCCAGAGGTGCTTCAAAGCCATTTCCAGTTAACCATTGCTTCTCTTCACAAGCACGGATGGTTAATCAACTGGGAAAAAGTCCTCTCTGAATCCCTCACAAAGAATGATTCATCTGGGAACCCTGCTGGATTCTCAGAATCAGAGAATCTTTCTGACATCAGACAAGATCTCCACTCTTCAACTACGAGTGCACAGATGTCTTCAGAGCCGACGAGTGTCCATACACTCAGTAATGCTGGTTCTAGAATCCATTGTGTCCATGTTCAACATGGTGGAATATGCTCAATTCCATTCCAGGCCTTTGCAAAATCTGATCCTCTAGGTGGAACGGGTTTCTCCATCGGATCAATGTTCAGACGATAATGCTCTCTCCGGAGGTGCATCTGTCTCTATCTGGGTGGCTATAGCCATCTCTTCTAACCAAGGGTCGTCCCTTTTTGGATCCCGGATTGGGTAATCCTTACAATGGATGCCAGTCTCCAGGATTGGGGCACAGTGACCGATCTGCACTCCTTTTGGGGCCGTTGGACATGGGTTGATTCAACCCTGTCAATCAACATATTGGAACTTTGAGCTGTCTAAGGGCCCTCACACTGGCCAAACACATACTACACGGTAAACCTGTACAGGTTCAGTCCGGCAATGTCACAACATTCGAAGTCGGGCAGCAATGACAGAAGTGTCACACATTATGGCATGGGCTGTGGGTCACTTCCTGGCCATCTCTGTAGTATTCATTCCAGGAGTTCTCAATTGGGAAGCTAACTTCCTCAGCCACCACGACGTACATCCCGGGGACTGGTCTCTTCACCAAGATGTGTTTCAGCTCCTAGTGAGTAGATGAGGCCTCCCTGAGGTGGCCCTCATGGCCTTAAAACACAATCGCAAATTGCCGGTGTATGGTCCAGACCTGGAGATACCGAAGCAACCTTCGGAGACGCATTGTAAGTGAAGTGGACCTTCCAATTTGCGTACCTGTTCCCTCTGGTCTCCCTTCTTCCTCTAGTTCTTCGGAAGTTTAATCAAGGCTGAGGTACTGTCCTGCTGGTGGCTCCAGCTTGACCCAGACGTAACTGGTGCTTAGTTTTTCAGAGTCTCTCCATCGACACTCCGTTCATGCTGTCTCAATGTCCGGACCTGTTGTCTCAGGGTCCTTGCCTTTCCCAGGACCTATATCGTCTGTCTTTAACTGCATCCCTACTATGGTCCACAGGATTATCTGGCTCTGTACTCAACAGGATGCTTGGAGCACGTAAGCCAACTTCTGCTAGGATCTGCCACAGAGTGTGGCATACATATTTATAATGGTATCGTACCAGTAGCTACGATCCTCAAGTATTTAGGATTCCAGAGTCCTGGCATTCCTTCTAGCTGGAGTGGGTCTAGCCTTCCACCTGGCTTCCCTGGAAGTGCAGGTCTCGACATTGTCAGTATGGTTCCAGCATAGAATTGCTCCACTCCTGGGTATCCAGACCTTCCTTAGGGGTGTTCTCTGGATTCTATCTCCCTTTGTATCCCTTGGGGCTCCTTGGGATTTGGCAGTAGTTCTTTGGGCCCTCCAAGGGCCTCAATTTGAACCACTGGTTTTGACTCTCTTTCTTATTGCGCTTGCATCTTCCAGGAGAGTGTCAGAATGGGGGCACTTTCCTATGGCTCCCTCTTCTGTATTTCACCTAGACAGGGCTGTGAGTCGCACTATCCCTGTGGTTCTTCCTAGGGTGGTTTCTGAATTCCTTTTTATTCAGGAACATTTGGTTCCGGCCTTTCAGTCATCTGTCCTCTTGGCAGGTGAGGCCTCTTTGGTGATCTGTGCTCTCATGATTAATGTGGAATGTACCAGTTCCTTAGGTAAATCTGACTCCTTATTTGTGCTCTTTGGCTTTCTCAAGAAGGATGACCTGCCAATAAACAAACATTGGCCAGATGGCTTTGTATGACTATCTCAGGGGCCTACACACAGGAAGGCCTTCCTGTTCCAGCTTCTGTTAATGTTTATTCTACTGGTCTTTGGGCCCCTTGTGGGCACCCCGGCTGTTCAGCCTTGCAAGGCGGCGACGTAGTCTTCCATTCAGACCTTTCTAAGGTTATATGCATTAGATACCTTTGCCTCTCAGGATGCTTTCTTTGGGCGCTGGATTCTCCTCTCAGCACAGGAGCATCCCCACCCTCAAATGACTGCTTTGGGACATCCCCAAGGTCCATGTGGAGCCTATGGACCCTGAAGAAGAAAATGAGAGATATGGTAAGAACGTACCTTTATTATCTCTCTTTCTTAGAAGTCCATAGGTTCCACAGGGCACCCGCCCTGACACACCTGGCTTCATATGGGCTGTGTTACTGGTCACCGGTTTCCCATCTCCTTCTCTGTGAGTGTGGTTCTTGAGTGTTCCAGTCTTTTGTTCTCTCTCTCTTTCCTCCTCTGGCCTTTGGCTACTTACAAACTGAGGTGCCTCTGGCTTGGGGGCGGGGTTATAGGGAGAGAGGACCCAGTGCATCCTGGGAGCTGAAAGCTTTAACTGCGTGGTGCCCTAATTTGGTACCCAACCTATACCCCAAGGTCTCCCTGTGGACCCTATGGACTTCAAAGAAAGAGAGATAACAAAGGTAAGTTCTTACTATAACTCAAATTTTTACAGTACATAAAGGGTGTACTCATTTTTTAGACTACCTTGAACATACATTTAACTTCATGACTTTGGATATTAAAGTTCATGTTTAGAAGTGGTGTTGTTTTGAAAGGTATTAAATATTTTACTTAATTGTCAACTATGATGAATTGTATAAAATCAATCAAAAATACACAAATTACGGATCCCTGGTTGAATAGTAAATTGACTCCGATTTTTATTTATTAGTTCAAAAATATATTAAATAAGTATACCTTTCACATACAATTAAAATAATAAAACTAAAGGGCTCTCCATGGAATAATGTCTAAAAAAATATTAAAAGGAATTGTTCCACAGTTCAACTAAATGAGCACTTGGACTCCTAAATGCAATTTTATTATAAGCTAAACTTTCTCCCCTAATTCATCAGGCAGGGGAAAAGGATGAAAAATAATCTTCTGCTCCCAATTCCAGTTTTGAGGGATACATATCTGCTTTTTGACCAGATAGTTTTATATTTGTATACAGGGCTATTTTTCTAGAAAAATAGGTTTAGGAACTGTGGGTGGAGCTATACAAAAACAATTACATATACATATATATATATATATATATATATATATATATATATATTATATAGACAAGAAGGCACTCAAAAGGGCATTTAAATAACTTGTCTTATTGAAAATACATTTTGGCTCAGGACATTACATCATAGTTAATTGTGTTCCAGAAAATTATTCACTTCTTTGTGCTCCAGCTTATTATTCACTTTTTATTGGTGTTCCAGCTTATTATTCAGAACATATTATATTAAAACAATTAAATCAAGCTGGATCACTAAGTTAACATAATGTATACACAAAAAATGTATCCCTTATACAAATTTCAATGTATTTTGACATGAAATAGGGTGGTAAAGTGGGCATAGACACCATATTTTATCATTTTGTTGCTGTAAGTTGTTTTAAAATTGTACTATGTTTTATAAATTACATGGAATTAGAGTGATATACTGACCTCACTATGCACAGATTTAATTAGCACCTTCTGCTGAGGGTGGAGGGCTGTTTGCTAGGGGGTGGGAGTAAATCAGGATGCACATGTTTGTAGCCTTATATATTCAGTTTAGAGTAGGCCGCTAGGCCATTTAGATTCTGAAGTGTTTAGATCTCAAGTGTATTGAGCATTTAAAATCAAAATTAGCGTTATACCAGCGTTAAACCAAACTACAAGCCAGCAAAAACACAGATGGACTACACTCAAGCTATACAGTGAGTCAACAAAACATCAAAACTAACTCCTGCACTCTCTACACTGATCTCCCAGGTTTGGACACTGCAAAACTTTGATCCTTAGCTGCAGCTTCGAGCATTGAAATTTCTGTTTCTGAAAAACATCTGAATGCACATCCCAAACAATGTCATTTGCTTTATATACACATGATTGCCCTGTCTAAATGTACTTCTTACCAGTATTCTTCATTTGACTTTTATTTCTCCTACACTACTTACCTACTCTCTTCCACTACCTCACCGCCATAATACATTGCCTAATTGACTACCTCCCATCTAATACCTGCATCCTCTGCTGTGCTTACCTGCTTACAGTACCTCCTATTTGTTAATTTGTCATCCTTTGCTCTCCCTCAACCCTGTGTCAGCCACCATGCCTCCTCGCCCCTGCCCCATACCAACCATCTCCACCGGCTTACAACTTCCCCTTAGATCTAGCCCACACCCCCTCACACACAACCCAGACAATCTCATCCACATATCCCCTGTCCCCTCCCTCCCATTTTCCTGTGCCCCCTGGAATACCAGATCCGTCTGCAATAAACTACCCGCTATCCATGACCTCTTTATTTTCCACTCTTTAAATCTTCTCGCTATCACTGAAACCTGCCTCTCCTCCTCTGACACCGCCTCCCCTGCTGCGTCTCCTATGGGGGCCTCTCCTTCACCCACTCTATCAGACCTGACAACCGCCAAGGTGGCGGAGTTGGCATCTTCTTATCCCCCAACTGCACCTTTCGCATTATCCCACCTGAGCCCTCCCTTTCTTTTTCCACCTTTGAGGTCCACTCTCTCTGTCTCTTCTACCCCATTCATCTCCATGTTGCAGTCATCTACCATCCCCCAGACTCCCCCACCCAATTCCTTGACAACTTTGCCGCCTGGATTCCCACTACCTCTCTGCTGACCTCCCCTCTATAATCCTTGGTGACTTTAACATCCTTATTGACATCACAAGTCCTGCATCCACCAATCTTCTTGCCCTCTCCTCCTCCTTTGGACTTTCTAAATGGACCTCCGCTACTACCCACTGACTCGGTCACTCCTTTGACCACGTCTTCACCCATCTGTGTGCTCTCTCTGACTTCTCCAACTCTCCCTTCCCCCTCTCTGACCACCATCTACTCTCCCTCACTCTCTCAAGTCCTCTACTCCTCCCCTCACCCAAAGCCACCATCACCAGACACAATCTTGAGTCTCTCGACCCTGCTGTCCTGTCTTCCTCACTTGATACTCTCCTTTCTCATCTATCAACCATGGCCTGCCCTAACCAGGCAGCCTCCTTCTACAACATCACCCTCATTTCTGCACTTAACTCTGTTGCCCTCCTCCTCTGTCCCCCTCCATCAGTCCAAACCCCAGCCCTGGCACTCCAAACTGACCCAGTTTCTCCAAAAATGCTCGTGCAAAGCCAAGCGCCTCTAGAGGCAATATCGCTCTTTGGCAGACTTCCTTCCCCACCATCCGCACATCCCGGCCACCCCATCTTGTGCTCCTTCAGCCCCACCACGGGTGATGAGGTCCACTCCCTCATCTTGTCCTCTCCCCTTTCACCTGCCCCCTTGAACCCCTCCCTTCTCGCCTTCTACACTCCCTCTCCTCCACTGCCTGCTACCACCTTGCTCACCTTTTCAACTTATCTCTCTCCACCAGCATCTTACCCTCATCGTTCAAACATGCTCTTGTCACACCTATTCTTAAAAAATCCAACCTCGACCCGTTCTCACCTGCCAATTACCGCCCCATTTCTCTTCTCCCTTTTGCCTCCAAACTACTTGAGCAGCTTGTCTACAGCTGCATCACCAGCTATCTCTCTGACAACTCCATCCTTGATCCTCTCCAATCTTGCTTTCGCCAACGTCACTCCACTGAAACTGCCCTGGCCAAAGTCACCAGTGACCTGCTTGCAGCCAAATCCAGTGGCCACTTCTCTCTGCTCATCCTCCTGGACCTCTCTGCAGTCTTTGACACTGTGAATCATACTCTCCTCCTTCACACCCTTCAGACCTTTGGCATCTCTAACACCGTCTTTGCCTGGTTCACTTCTTACCTCACTAACCGCTCCTTTTCTGTGTCTGCCTTTGGCCCCACCTCCCACCCTTTCCATTGGTGTCCTGCAGGGTTCTGTCCTGGGTCCACTGCTCTTCTCCCTGTACACTTCTAAACTAGGAGAACTCATCAACTCCTTTGGCCTCCAATACCACCTCTATGCCGATAACACGCAACTATACCTCTCATTTCCTGAACTCTCCCCTTCTGTCCTCTCTCAGGTAACCAGTTGCCTCTCCGCCATCTCTTCCTGGATGTCTGAGCGTTCTCTGAAGCTCAACATGGACAAAACCGAACTCATTATCTTTCCCCCTATTAGAGTCTCCACTCCAACCAATCTCGCTATCACTGTTGACAACACAATCATCTCCCCTGTCCTCCACCCTCTCCTTCACACTCCACATTCAATCTCTGGCTCAATCCTGTCGGCTCCAGCTATGCAACATCGCTCGTATTAGGCCTTTCCTCTCCCAGAATGCTACCAAACTGATTATTCATTCACTAATCATTTCTCGGCTTGACTACTGCAACCTTCTCCTTACTGGCATCCCACATTGCCATTTTGCTCCCCTCCAGTCTGTTCAAAATGCAGCAGCTACACTTATCTTCCTCTCCCGCTGTTCCACTTCTGCTGCTGCCTCTGCCAAAACCTGCACTGGCTCCCATTCCCCTACAGAATTATCTTCAAACTCCTCACCTTCACATACTAGGCCCTCTCTAACTCTACTGCTCCCTACATCTCCAACCTCATCTCCTTGCATACTCCCTCCCACTCACTCCGGTCTGCCAATGACTGTTACCTCTCCTCCACTCTGGTTACTTCATCTCATGCACATATCCAAGATTTTGCTCGTGCAGCCCCTCTTCACTGGATTGAGCTCCCTCACTCGATTAGGCTCTCCCCGACCTTTCTGAGCTTCAAACGTGCACTGAAAACCCACCTGTTCATCAAAGCATACTCTTGCACCACATAACCGTCACCAAGTCTCTGTCCCTCCTGCCTCAGTCATCTCTACCTCGCCTACTTCCTGTACTCAGGTTCCCCTCTACACACTCATGCCTCATGTCATCGGTCCGTCTCCCCTCTCCCCTAGATTGTAAGCTCCTTGGAGCAGGGTCCTCCTCCCCACTGTCTCACAGCCTTCTTCTCTAGCACTTCTATGACAGCCTTCACCTTCCCAGCTGTATTGTGTTTGGAGAATTGTGTTGCTAATTGTTACTTGTGCTCTATTTATAAGTTGATTACTGTATTGTAATGTTCTGTGTACCCTTTACTGTATGTACGGTGCTGCGGACCTCTTGTGGCGCCCTATAAATAAAATGTAATAATAATAATTTTGTATAAGTAGCTGTAGTCTTGCAAGGGTTAAATGTCTTGAGCCAAAAATGTGACACTTGGAATCAATAGAGGATGGTCACTTACATTTTGTATTACACAGCAATAGTGGGGATTTCCTTAGTATGATCTGTTTTTCCTCTATGGTAGCAGGCACTAATACCCTGTGCTCTTTAACTATGTAATATCGTTACCTTTCTGTTAGTACCTAATAAAAATCAAAAAACCAAAGAAAAACAATTGCCTGCACTCTTATTGGATGCTAGCCTTTGCATCCACGATGAAATCGCTTCTGCCAACATTTTTTTTATTTGAGATGTTCTAGTTGTATTGCTTTGCATAGGGGCCCCATCGCGGGAGAGGCCCACGTGACCAGCAGGGCCTTCACCCACCACTCCTGCAAAGTGCAGGTTATTTCTAGGAGTTTCCACCTCAATTTTTATGAAATCGTTTCAGTCATTTTTACCCCAACTTGTATCAAACAGACACAACATTCTGATTATATTAGTATAAATTAGTTATATCACACTGTGGTCACGTCTCCAGGAGCAGTGGATCACTGAGCAGAGAAGCAGTATGATTATTATCTAATTAGATTAACAGGCCCTGCATATGATGGGTCACCTCAGATTCGGCCGACTCTAGCTGGCCCCATACCATCTCTGCTGTCATCCTCCCCACATCAGAGCTATGTCCTGCCCCCACACTCACATACCCCTGCGGCAGGTCCTCCTCTTCTAAGGCTTCCCCTTCTCCCCCACAGTGTGGGAGCCGTTGGGGCTCATGCATTGATGAGACAGAACAGCCTTTCATAGTTATTATGTAGATAGGACAGCATGCTTATTGTACCTGCTACATACAATGAGGGCACCCAAAGCTGTCAAATTGTGCCAGCAACATAGCTAAAGTCAGCACCAACATCTTGTTTTGCATAATCCCCAAATTACTTGCTGATCCCAAATATACACTATTTATGCACTACTATTTATTTCATTTATTAGTGCACACTTTTGGCATAGCACCACTTGTGGTGCCAATAGTGTGCACTACAAGTGATACTATGCAAAGCCATCCATGTGCATACTGGTAACTGGTGTTCTACTTGGTGGTAGCATGCAATAACAATAGCACATAACCATTACTAAATAGGTAGAAGTATACTGCAGACGAAAGCACTTTTGCGAGACATACAGTAGGTGTTTTCTTACTTTAGTTAATAGAGTCCCTAACAGCGACAGCTGTTAGCAAAAGGCAACTGATACTTGTTATATATTGAAGGATGGTGATGGTGGCAGGGGTTGTTCAGATTTTAATAATTGTTGGACAACCCCTTAAAATGTACTACAAGCTCACGTTTCTGAGGGGCTATTCATTAAGCTCATCGGTCCCATGCAGGGGCATAACTAGACCTAGGGGGGCCCCATAGCAAAATTTTCACAGGCCCCCCAAGGTCTGCACCCTCTCCTCGGTCCACGCCCCTGCACCATCCTCACTCCCCTCGAATTACACCATGGACTCGCTGCGCAGGGCAGGCACACGCTCCCAGTTGGCTCCAACTCTCTCTCCTCACTCACTGACTGACGGAGCGGGCTACAGGTAAATTGATGAGAGGGGGGAGTGAGGAGGGAAGGGGGAGTGCGGGGCCATAGACCAAGGCCTGGCACAATAGGTGCAGGGGGAGCACCGGGCTCCGGGTCGGTCTGGGCCCCATAGCAGCCGCACTCCCTGCACCTACGTTAGTTACGCCTATGGTCCCATGAAAAATACAGAAACTGCAGTTTCTGCCTTGTTGAAGACACAAAAATCACAGCACACAATCTATGGAGATATTTCAGTAGCGCAATTTAACAGGCTGTGAATACCAAAAGTTTTCGGAACACGTCTGCTTGTCTGTTACCCAGCTTACCTCTATGGAGCATCCCCTGCTGGAGAAGGATGATTTGGGGGTCTGTAGATGAGCCCAATGCCAATTGCAATTAGTTTGCAGTGCATATGTGTGACTGGATGTCATGAGCGCGTTGGGTATAATGTTTTTCTCATTGTTGGGATGTGGTGCCCCATAGTAGATTTTCTGGTTGCAGTGCATTTAGATAAATAGGCCCCTAAGTGAGAGCAACCATGATATGTACAGTCTGAGGAACTAAAAGATGTAATTAAGGAAAACAGCTTTCTTTCTGTTATGTACCTTAAGGTGGTTACACACCTGACAGATATATCTGCAGATCGAATGATCTGCAGATACTGTATATCTGCAGATGATGATCATTCATGCACACTGAACGACCATCATCTGAATGCTGCAGCGGGTGCTGGGGGTCGGGTAGGGAGTGTGGCCTAATCGCAAACGGTGCGGCCACTCCCCCTTCGAAAAACAAACATTTGCAGTGCTTGGGATGTGGGCACTGTGTGTCCCTCAGCCCAGCAAACAGCCAATGGAGGTCGCAATGAGCATGATCGCTCCCCCCTTTGGCATAGGAGACTGCTCGGGCTGCTGCTTTAGCAGCCTTGGACAGTCTCCCTATGGAGCCCAGCACACAGCAGCATGTGCTGAACTGCTGTGGATGGGGAGCTGTGCCAACCCGGGTAAGTAGTACCTGCTTCCGGCTCCCCCCCTTCCTCTCTGCACCCCCGTGTACAGGCGATCGGCTGATTGGCCATACACACTTGCCGATGGACAGATATGTTTGCAGAAATATCTGTTCATTGGCTGTGCAGCACAGCCAATGCGATATGTCTGTGAAAGACGTTGTTCACAAACATATAATCTGTACACACTGGCCAACGGGGGCACGATATATTGGCCGATCAACCCTTATGCTGGGTACACACTGGCCAATATATTGGCCAGTGTGTACCCAGCATAAGGGTTGTGTCAGGACTGTGACTATTTCAGTACATAAAGATAGACAACTTTTGCCAAAGTTCAATTGTGGTCATTGGAGGAGCTATCCTGCTTGCTGGCATGCTTCTCATTCAGGGGATAGAGTGTTAAAGTGATCATCTGTTTCCCAGGTGCCGTCAGGTTGTGGGATTCCTAGATTGCTCATTATTTCAAACCTGATTCCATTTGGGTCACATGTTCTGAAACTTCCTATGGATCGCAGACCTCTAGTATAAAGCCTGTTACTAACTGTGTCTCAGTGTCTGTGCAACATAGCTTTCAGGTCTTTTCTTGGACTCCTACCAGATCCCCGCTGTGCCTGTGGATTGCTGTGGACTTTGTTGTATTCCAGATGAACTTCTGATGTCAATCACCTGCTGCACTATAGGGTCCAGCATTCCTCCATCACTGCAGTTTCACCATTTTGCTGAACTATTTACTTTGCCTGTTGTCTTTCCATTCCTGTGGATATTGATCTCATCCTTGTTACAGTTGTCAACTCCACCGTTACAGTGTCATCTCTGCATCATGGGGCTCAACCCCACCCCAAACCCTATCCACACTACAGGGCCCAACCCTGCTACAATCTTCTCTGCATGATGAGGCTCAACCCCGCTACAATCTTCTCCACATCCCGGGGCTCAACCCCGCTACAATCATCTCTGCATCCCGGGGCTCAACCCCACTACAATCATCTCCGCATCACAGGGCTCAACCCTGCTATAATCTTCTCCGCATCACAGGGCTCAACTCCACTACAATCTTCTCCGCATCACGGGGCTCATCCCCACTCTTAACTCTAGCCACACCACAGGGCTCCACCCTGTCCTGGAATCTCATCATCTTACAGGGCTTAACCCTGCTCCGACTTCACTACTCCACAAGGCTCAAGTTTGCTTCATCTCTCACTGCACCACAGGGAGACCTTCGGGTGTAGGTGATGGGAACCAATCTGGGCACCATGTAGTTAAAGCTTTCAGCTCTCAGGATACCATGGTCCACTCTTCCTATACCCCACCCCCAAGCCAGAGGCACCTCAGTTTCATTGGTGCCCGGGCCGGAGTCGGGTCACCATTTGGCAGGGGGGGGGCTGTTTAGGTAACACCATAAGCTTATTCTTTTTATGATTTTCTTTATTTCTCCATCATCCATAGGGGACACTGGAGGCATCAAGACAGTGGTGTATAGATGGTGCTGAGTGGAGCTGGCACTTAATTTTTTTTGAAGTGTGACTAGCTCTGGGGTGGATTGGGATGGAAAACCAGCCTGGGAAATTTCTAGAAGCAGCCCTAAAGTGGGCAGGTATGTGGAGGGGGTGGGGTCTGTATAGGAGGCGGTATACTCATAACACATAGTACCTGATTCTGAGTGGGAGGCAGTCGCGGTCTTCCTGGTGATTGCTACAGTTACATCTGAGACGTTATGCTAATGCCACTACACAGCCCTTCCCTGGAGCACATCCGTGCATCCTAATATACAAGGAATGAGACACCTACTGTTAGTATCTACAGACACTGCAGCCATCCTTTGTGCATCTTTATACTCCACCACTGGTTTCACCATTGAAAATTGCACAAGCCATATGCTAGAAAAGTAAAAAGCTGGCATATCAGGGGCACGCAAACCTGTTAGTAGAAAGTGCGTACAAAAACACAGCAATGGACGCACATTGAACTTCTGAGCAGCCCCATAGTCGCTCAGAAAGGCTGTCAGCACTAGATTCCGGGGTCAGCCGCATACGAATTCACAGTCTGAGACGCATCCCCGAAACACTCACGACATGCCTGCGTTTTACTTGCCACCGATGTTGGTGCATGTGGAGTCCAAAAAAAAAAAATTGCTCAACAGCGCAAACCTTGGCAATGCATCCGCATAGGAATCAGACCTTTATTTTCCTAGCGGTTGTGTTCATTTTATTCCCACTAAGCTACTGGGCACCATTACAGTTATGTCCCTGGTCATCCCTTAGTACACACTGCATTATACACAGGCCCCCCTCCCCCATATTACCACCAGTACACACAGCACCCCCATATTAGAATGCATTATACACAGTCCTCCCTCCCCCATATTACCCCCAGTACACACAGCACCGCCATATTAGATTGCATTATACACAGTCCTCCCTCCCCCATATTACCCCCTGTACACACAGCACCCCCATATTAGATTGCATTATACACAGGTCCCCCTCCCATGTATTACCCCAAGTACACACAACACCCCCATATTACATTGCATTGTACACAGGCCCCCCTCTCCCATATTACCCACAGTAAACACATCCCGGACAGTTAAGTTACAGACGAGCAGCAGGCAGAGGAGGGCTAAGATGATTCAAGCAGCCCACTCTTAGCCTGGTAGGAGGGGCCAGCCACTGAGAATGAGAGAAGCAAGGCTCCGGCTGCCGCCGAGTCATTTCTCAAAGTTGTGTACAGACAGCACAGCTTAGCATTCAGCACTGCAGTGCAGACCAGCTGTACTGCTGGTTATTCCCCCTGGCCCTGCAATGAGCAGCTCTGAACGCTGCCCGATTGGAGGCAGTAGTAACTCAGCCCGAGAGGGGGGAGCAGACGGTCCAGCCCAGTGGGAAATGTCCCGACTTCCTGGTGGCCCAATCCGCCCCTGGACTAGCTCCTCCCCTTCTATAAACACCCCCCCTTCTCCCCTACAAGCTCAGTCTAAGTTTGTGCCACGAGGGGAGCTGGGCGTGTATTAACACTCCTCCTCAGTGGTTTAAGTAATTTTCTTCTAACAAACATTGAAAATAGACAGGCAGTAGCTGCCCTACCTGTCTGCACTGTGGGAGCTGCCGGGGGACCCGCTGGCAAGTTCATGCACTTCCTGTGGAGTCCCCGACTTCAGAGACTTCCGTCTCCATACTGGGGGGTGACACAAGTCGCTGCTTGCAGCACGCATAGCAGACCCCCACCAGTCACTAACCACCACCGGAAGCAAGGCAGCTTCCGTGAGTATTGCCTGGCTCCCCGACTAGCGGGGTAGCCAGGTTAATCATAACAGGCGATACGAAGCAGCAGGCTGCTCCAATTAGCAGGGGCAGCTAGACCGCATATTTAGCGCTGACAACGCATACATTTCTAAAAAAAAAAAATGTGCCTAGTGGGGGTGGAGCTTAGCTCTGGAGCCCTGCTCCTTACTTCCCAGTGGCCCTAGCGCTTCCCTAAAGCATGATGGTGGCCATTACAGAAGTTTGCTGTGCATCCAAGCTGCTCTATGAGACTGGACAAGCCTAATCCTGGTCTGTAAGTAAACAGTGGGGTTTAGGCTGGTCAGGAGAGTGTCTAAGGCAGGATAGTAACTGCTGATTGATCAGTATGCCTCCTATGCCTAGTGTTTTCTGGCACTGCTAGGAGTGCTTTTAGGTGTGGCTCTCTCCTGCCTCTGTGTATCCCAGTTTTTCCTTCTTCTGCCCTATTTCACTACACTTTTATTTTGTTTGTGTGGGGTCTGTATGTAGCATGACTGGCAAATCAAAAGCATCACGAACATTAATTACCTGCAAAAAGTGTGCAGTTAAATTTTCTCAGGGGCATTCATCTATCTCCCGATTGTGTGACAATTGCAATATTGAACAACAGTCTGCAGGGATGTCAGAACCAATATCTTGGATGCAGGATACAGCCGTTATGTGCTCTCTGCTGAGCTGGAGGCTTCTCGCAAAGAGAGGCTTCCAGGTCAGCGGGTCTAGAAGACCAGCATGGGCGAGGTCCTTAGCTATATCCATGGAGGGGATTTCAAAAGCCATTACCCTGTCCCATACCACTACGGGATCCTCTCCTCAGGTCTCAAAAAGAGACTGTTGCCCTCAGTCCTCCAATCGGAGGAGGATATGACAGATTTAGAAGTAGGTGTATATGCTCCAGATTCGCCTAAAGAACTCCAGGAGGAGTCTGAGCCGGTACCTGAGGGGACAGAGACTTTAATTTCTGCAATACAGCAGGTATTGCAAATACAAGAGGAGGACACAGGTCCTGCTTGACAGTCTTTCTTGCTAAAGAAACAAAGACAGACTATTGCTTCTCCGGTCTCGGAAGAGCTAGATTCTCTTCCCAAGCTGATGTTAGAACATTTGGATAAATAATTTCAGATTTACTGACGGTTATTATCTTTTTATCATTTTCCGGCAGATAACAGAAAATCTTGTGAGACTCCTCCTACAGTAGATCCATCAGTATCGCAGCTGTCTAAGAAGACTACGCTACTAGTTCCTGGGGCCACGTCAATGAAAGACACATCTGACAGGAGATTGGAAAACACTCTCAAGTCCATTTACACAGCTGCAGGGGTGACTCTGTGTCCTGCAATTGTAAGCTGCTGGACTAACAAAACTATTGAGCTTTGGGCAAAACAATTGGTTGACGGAATGAAAGACCAGCTGCCGTTAGAGGACCTTATTCCATTGGCAGAACATATAGGTGAAGCTGCAGCTTACCTCCGAGAAGCATCCAAAGATGTTTGAAATATCACCTCCAGAACCCTCAGCTCTGGCGATTTCATCACAAATGGCGCTGTGGCTTAAACACTGCTGCAGAATCAAAGAGATCTGTGGAAGCACTTCTATTCACGGGAAGTGTATTATTTGGATCGGAACTAGATAAGTGGATTTCTCAGGCTACAGGAGGTAAATCCACATATCTGCCTTTTCAGCTCCTCTCCCTAGAAGATCTTACTCGGGACCCTCGTTTTGGGCCTTTCGCCGCCCTGGGTCGTGCACGTGGTCACTTCAGAGGAGGACCATCATCTTCCAGTGCAGTGTTCTCCCCAGAAAAAAAATTTCAGCTGGGTGGCATCAAGAAGTAGCTGGGTGGGGGCCTTTGCAATAATAAAATGTTGGGGCCTTCGCAATAATAAAATGTTTTAATCCCTGACCTAATTATTATTTAAACTTGAAATAACATTTTATATATTAATTCTTCTGTTCTTATTAAAGGCTCAGTCGTCTGATTATGAAAAAGCTGCAAAGTCTGTAGGATCTGGTCCTTTTTATACAGCTCCCAGGTAGTGTCCCCACTTACAGGCTTCCAAATTGCCGGGTGGTAGGCTGTTTCTTGCAACTGCAAAAAACAGCCTGGGGAGAACACTGCCGTGGTTCCAGAGGTCAGGCAGAG
Source organism: Taudactylus pleione (assembly GCA_031769625.1). Lineage (NCBI taxonomy): Eukaryota > Metazoa > Chordata > Amphibia > Anura > Myobatrachidae > Taudactylus > Taudactylus pleione. The sequence goes on along the minus strand of JAUIMM010000965.1, from coordinate 5,344,343 downwards.
CCGCAGCAACAACAACCTCTGCTCTGCAGGAGGTTGTCCACTGCCAAGCCCGGTGCATGATGGGCTTCCCTCTCACCTGGTTGACCCAGAGTTGGAAGTGCATCTTTGGTACTTCGGAAAAGTATGGATGCAAACTTGTATGGACCCTTGGGTCCGGGATCTCATCATTCGGGGATACAAGCTCGACTTTCAGTTTCAAACTCCACCTCGAGTTTTTACCACAGGTTTACCAGTTTCCGACAACAGGACTGTCATTCTACGAAAAGCAATAGACAAGCTTCACAAAGGTCATGGCTGTGAAGATGAGTCTCCTTCAGAAACAAGGGATCACTATTATCCCTTACCTGGATGATCTACTGCTGAAGGCACATTCCAGGGACTAATTACTGCAGAACATCACAATGACACAGAACGTTCTCATTCATCATGGATGGATCCTGAATTTTCCCAAGTCTCGTCTTCAACTGAGGTTGCATTTTCTGAGAATGATCATGGACATATTGTCTCAGCGTGTGTTCCTCCCTCTGGAAAAGGTAACTTCCATTCAGGAGATGGTGAGGATGGTTCTTCGACGTTGTCAGGTTTCGGTGCATGTGTGTATCTGACTCCTGGGGAAGATGGTGGCAACCTTCAAGGCCATTCCTTACGGTCGTGTTCACTCGACGACTTTTCAGCTAGATCTCCTCTCACAATGGACAGGATCCCATCTTTTCCTTCACCATCGGGTAAGGCTAAGTCCCAGAACTCAGATATCCTTTCTCTGGTGGTTGAACTTGGTTCATCTACTGGAGGGAAAGAGATTTGGAGTGTGGGATTGGACTCTTCTCACCACAGACTGTCTGAGAGGCTGGGGAGCTGTGATTCAAGAACATCACTTCCAGGGCCACTGGACATCACAGGAAGCGGGTCTGCCCATAAACATATTGGAACTAAGGGCAGTCTTCTATACAGACAGCAGATCACCTGTTATGGGGCAAAGAGGTCAGGGTCCAGTCAGACTATGCCACGACAGTGGCATACATAAACAGACAAGGCAACACCAGAAGTTGAGCGGCTATGAAGGAAGTAAGCCAGATTCTAATCTGGGTGGAAAAGATTGCAAGGGCAATTTCAGCAATCTTCATTCCGGGTGTCGAAAATTGAGAGGCAGACTACCTCAGCCGGCAGGACGTGCATCCAGGGCAATGGGCACTACATCCTCTTCCACAGGCCGACCTCATGGCATCCAGAACATGGCATCATCAACTGCCCCTCTACTGCTCTCGCATGAGTGACTGGCAGGCGGTGGCAGTGGATGAACTGTCAGCACCGTGGCAGTTCCAATTTGTCTATCTGGCCCCTACCACTGAGAGATGATCTATTACTTCAGGGTCCTTTAGTTTATCCAGACTTAAAGCGGCTACGTTTGATGGCGTGGCTGTTGAAAGGGCCATCTTAAGACGCAAAGGAATCCCATCCAGGGTAATCCCTACTATGCTCAGTGCCCAAAAGGAAGTTACTTCAAAGCATTACCAGCTTATTTGGAAGACTCATGTTTCATGGTGTGAACGTAGAGGTTCTCCGCCTACAGAATTCAACCTAGCCAGATTTCTACTTTTTCTGCAAGCAGGTCTCTCAGCAGGTCTGTGTTTGAGTTTTCTGAAAGTCCAAACTTCAGCTCCCACGGTTTTCTTCCAAAAGCAATTGGCCTTGATACCGGATGTGCAGACTTTTCTGCAAGGTGTGCTTAGGTTACAGCCACCCTTTGTTCCTCCTCCATGGGATTTGGACCTAGGGCCTGATTCAGACTTGGGAATAGAGAGAGATATCTCTCTCAACTGTGAACCTGAACAAACCATATTGCAATGCAAGGGATGTAAATACATTAAAAAAATTTACATGTGGGGTAAATACTGGCTGCTTTTGCATGTAGCCCACAAATACTGCACAGCTTTATTGTTACTCTACAATTTAGATATCAGTTTGGAAACACTCCTCCCAAATCTAAATCTCTCTGCACATTTTTTAATCTTGCCCACCCGCAGTGCAGCATGGTTTTACCAAGATGATCAGTTGAGAGAGATATCTCACTATAGTCCCAAGTCTGAATCAGGCCCCTAGTCCTTTCCTTCTTACAGTCATCCCTGTTCGAACCTTTGGAGTCAGTGGAGTTAAAATACCTTTCGTGGAAAATTACACTTTTTCTTGCACTGGCATCAGCCAGGAAGGTGTCAGAACTGGGAGCTCTATCCTGTTGTCCTCCATACTTGATATTTCATGAGGATAGAGCGGAACTCCGTACTAGAATGGATTTTCTTCCTAAGGTGGTTTCGGCTTTCCACATCAACAGACCTATTGTGGTACCGGTTCTTCCACAGACTTAACCTTTGTCAATATCCTTAGAAGTTGTTAGGGCTCTTCGGATATATGTGGAGAGGACTGCAGCCATATGTAAAATGGACTCTGTTTGTTTTGTATGATGCTGCTAATCCTGGTTGGCCAGCTTCCAAACAGTCGCTGGATTTGCATAACCATCAGACAGGCATATATGGCCTCATCTAAAGAGTCTCCACCTTTTATTGCAGCATATTCCACTCACTCAGTGGGTGCCTCGTGGTCCCACCCTGCGCTGTTCCTTCCTGCCATGTTTGTGGATGTTTTTATGTTATGACTGTTAGAGACCTGTTTGCCATCTCTTGTTGTATTTCTACTAATTTTTTCCATCTTTTCAATTATTTTGTGTACTTTTGCCTCCTCCTCTTCTGTTTGTCTTTTTTCTCTGCTCCCCTCCGGCACAGTTTCCTTAGACTGGGCTTGTAGGGGAGGTATAGAGGGGGAGGAGCTAGTCACACTTCAAAAAAATTTAAAGTGCCATCTCCACTCAGCACCATCTAAATTCCACTGTGTTGATGCCTTTAGTGTCCCCTATGGAATCAGAGAAAGGAATTTATCAGTAAGTACCAAAATCCTGTTTTTATTTTTACAACTAGAGCGTGCAGCAGCAGACTGTCCGTGGGATGTCTGCACTGCGGCTCTGTCACCCCTCTGGTGCCGCGATGCCAGTACTGATCTGGGGACATTGGCAGGTGTTTCGGAGATCAGCGCTAACCAGGGCCCCCGGAGAGGACCCAGACTGCACCCGGACATCAGGGGACAGGTAAGGCAGGTCACAGCTCATGGTGACCTACGCGTTATGGCAGTCGATACCTCCAGTCTCAGGGGACAGATCGGAGGTGGCTGATTGTGGACACAGGCTCCGGCCATCGCGCTCCACTGGACCACTAGGGACAATTTGGTGCGGGAAACCAGCATCCCAGGGGTTAATAATCGGCCAGGGGAGACAGCTCCCCTGTTTAAGCGGCTCCTCCCCTCACCTTAGCGCGCCTTTCCACTGCAGTCTGGCTTTCCTGAGCTGCTCTCCTCCTTCGGCCATGCCCCCTCTGAGGTCTCCGGTGGCCATTTTCTTCATTGTGCAGTCGCAGCTCTCCCAGGACAACACATGGTCCGGTCCCCCTATATACCTCTCCCCAGGGTCAGCGTATGTAGCACTATTGCCTACCAGAAACTGAGGGCCTGATTCAGAGCCGGACGCTCTGAATCAGGGCCAGGCATTTTTTTTTTCAGAACAGCCTCCTGGCCGCTTGCATAGCTGTGGGGGACCACCCACAGCTATAGCGAGCGGCCATGATGATGGTTGCGATGGTCAAGACAATCGCGACTATCAGTTTTGCGATGAGACCCTTGTGGTAGGGTCTCATTGCCGCAAGCCTTAGAGAGCTTTCGGCTCTAACAGAGTGATGTCACTGGGGCCGGCCCCAGACGGTAGGCGTTCCCATGGGAACGCCTCCGTCTGGGCAGCCACGCTTCTGGCCCGCCCACCAAAGGGGGCGTGCTGTCACTCAACATCAACAGCACGCCCCCTTTGGTATGAGACCTGGAGCGACAGAGTGCCCATCGCTATCCGGGGCTCGTGCATGCACATGACGGAGCCGGCTCCGTCGTGCGCATGCGCACTGGCCTACCATCGACCCAGTTGCGAGCACACAGCGCTTGCGACCGGGTCTGAATCAGGCCCTGAGTCTGTGTAGTTGAGTATAGTGCCGCTTTGTAGCGTCTTTCCTGCATTGTATGTGACTTGTGCTAGCACTGCCTTTCTGAATCTCTTTTTTCTATCTGTCAGCTTATGATTAAACCCTTTCTCTCTTTCTGCCCTAATACAGGTGTTGTTAGGGTGGTTCATACCTGACCTGTACATATAAAATACAATATTTGTGATGTATGTCTCATACAGTTGTGTACTGAACTGTGCCATTTTTAGGCAACAGGTTTCTGCAGCTTACCTAAGTATAAAACAGGACCAGTAAATTGCTCCCTGTTAGTATTTTAACATACTCGTGGTTGCTTTGTACCCAGTGCCATATTGTGCTTCATTTTACCCGGCAGACATGTTTGACAAGGGTAATGACCACATGTCGGTACCCAATCTTGCAGATTATGTACTGCAGTTTTCAGTGAGGAGGATGTGGTTCGGGATGGGTTATGTGTGAGGTGTTATAACCCACCATGTAGTTTGAACCCTCCGACATCAGTACAGGAGCCCCTTAGGATGGCCTTTTCTCAGATGCTGGCCTCCATGGTGTACCACCTGGCAGTCCCAGCTGTTTTTCTTCCTATGGGGGTACCACAACAGCCTGTCCCTCCCTCACAGGGACTACCACTGATTATGCAGACCCCTCATGTACCACAGCAGGCTGTCATTCCCACAATGGGATTGCCATAGGGTGGACCTCCACCATGGGTGGATGTTTTCTCTACCTCAGTGCAAACTCTTTCAGCTTCCTCTACTGCTCTTCATACCATGTTGCAGAGTGAGAAGCCCGTTAGGCCAGCTAAGCATCCTGTGTTGTCATCTCAATCCACACAGCTATCAGTCTGAGATGTCTTCTGATGACTGACAGGTGGCTGATGCCTCTAACCCAGACTCCCCTCTGCAAGAGGCAGAGCCTAAGTCAAGGATTAATATTCCTGCCTTGGTGCGTGCATTCAGATCCATGTTGGTTGCAGAGGATGACGAGCCAGACCCAAAATCCAAATACCCTCTGTTTAAACAGTTGAAGGTGACTTCGGCAGTATTCCCTCTGTCATATCAGCTGGTGGATCACATGGCTGATGCTTGGCAATTGACTGGGAAGAGGTATCAACCTCAAGAACGTTTGGGCCTTCTGTTACCCATTCTTGAGGCTCATTGTAAGAAGTGGGAATCACCCCCTGCAGTGGATTCACACATTACACGGTTAATTAAAAGCGCAACATTACCTATGCCTTCCATTTCTTCCTGGAAGGATCCTACGGATAGGAAGGTGGAAACTTGCCTAAAGTCTATATACTCTATTTCAGGAGCTGTTGCCCACCCGACCGCCCATCCATGGCTATCTCCTGGGTAGCTAAGGCTATAGAGAGTTGGGCCGATGCACTTGAGGACTCCTTCCCTTCGGAAGCTCCAGAGAATCAGGTGTTACTGGTTGGCCACATACACGATGCGGTTGCATATATATTGGTGAGGCCGCTCTGGATGCTAGTCTACTGACATCTAGGGTCTCCGCCACATCTACGCGCCGTTCCCTGTGGCAACGCTATTGGAAAGTGGATGCCGATTCTAGAAAGGTCTGGAGGCCTTACCCTATAATGGGGAGATTTTGTTTGTCCAGACCTGGACAAGATTGTTGACAGCTTGGCCAAATCCAAATCTGCATTTCTGCCCTCAGCATCTGCTCCTGCAAAGTGTCGAATCTCCTCCTTTAGGTCCTTTCGTCCGCAAGGAAAATCCAAAGGGCAGTCCTTTCCTAGGCAGTCCACTGTCAAGCCTAAGAAATAGGCCTGGATCTCGAAGACGCACGGCCTCCAAACCAGAGGATAAACCTGCAGCCTGGGGGACCCCGGAGTGGGAGGCAGACTTATTCAATTCGCCTAATGCTGAAGTCAAACCACCAAGGACGCTTGGGTAAGAGAAGTGGTCTCTGAGGGGTACGCCCTCTCATTCCTTCAAAGGCCTCCCCACCAGTTTTTCTGCACAGGCCCTCCTTCAGACAAGACCAAGGCCTTGCAGATCCTGAAAGCCATACAGTCCTTACTGCAAGCAGGGGTAATTGTACCAGTTCCACTTTATCAATAAGGGACTGGTTATTATTCTACTCTCTTTCTGATTCGGAACTGGAATGGGTCTAATCGGCCTATCCTCAAATCTCTGAACAAGTTCCTCAGGGTGCCCAGGTTCAGGATGGTAAACTTACGATCCATCATACTGGCTATGGAACCTGGGGATTACATGGTATCACTGGACATTCAGGATGCATGCCTACATGTCCCCATAACACCTTCTCACCAGCGGTATCTATGGTTTGCCATACAACACCTACACTTCCAATTTAGGGCACTGCCCATTGGCCTATCCACGGCTCCAAGGGTATTTAACAAAATTATGGCTGTCATGGCAGCTCATCTGCGGAGTCAGGGTGTCCGGGTCCTACCATATCTGGATGACCTCCTCTTATTGGCGAGTTCTCCAGAAGTGCTTCACCACCTGCAACTGACAGTTGCTGGTCTACAAGCGCACGGGTAGTTAATCAATTGGAAAAAATCCTCACTAATTCCCTCACAGAGGATGGTTCATTTGGGAGCCCTTCTGGATTCTCACCAGTAGAGAATTTTTCTAACTCCAGAAAAGATATGCACGCTGCAGCTGTGAGTACGCAGATGCCTCCACAGTCGCCGGGTACCAGTTCACTCAGTGATGCAGGTTCTGGGATCCATGTTGTCCACATTCGACATGGTGGAATATGCTCAGTTCCGTTCCAGGCCCCTGCAGGGGCTGATCCTCTCCAGGTGAAATGGATTACCCCACTGGATCAGGGCTCAGATGATGGTACTCTCTCTGGAGGTGCACCTGTCTCTGTCTTGGTGGCTATTGATGTCTCGTCTAACCAGGGGTTGCCCCTTTTGGATCTCAAAATGTATACTCCTAAAAACAGACACCAGTCTCCGTTCCACACTGCTTTCAGGGCTGGTGGACTATGGTAGAGGCATCCCTGCCCATCAACATATTGGAACTTCGGGCTGTGGGCCTGATTCAGAGCAGGACGCTCTGACCAGAGCACTCACTCTGAATCAGGGCCCTCCTACCTCATTTTGGAGCGGCCTCATGGACGCTCGCATAGCTGTGGGTCTTGACCATCGTGACCATCGGGCTTGCAACGAGACCCTGCGGTAGGGTCTTGCTGCCGCAAGCCCTGGAGTGATTTTGGCTCTATCAGAGACAAAATCACTCCCACTGACATCACTACTGATGTCAGTGGGGCCGGACTCAGACGGTAGGCGTTCCCATGGGAATGCCTCTGACTGGCAGCCACGCCCACCAAAGGGGGCGTGCTGTCACTCACCATCGACAGCATGCCCCCTTTGGTGCGAGACCCTGAGTGATGGATTCCCCGTCGCTCGCCTGGTCACGCGCATGCACACGACGGAGCTCCCTCCATCGTGCGCATGCGCAATTAGGCATCATCAACCCGCTTGTGAGCGTCCAGCGCTCGCGAGCGGGTCAGAATCAGGCCCTGTGTACAAGGCCCTCATGATGGCAAAGCACATTCTTCACGGAAAGCCCGTGCAGGTTCAGTCCGACAATGCCACCACGGTGGCTTACATCAGCCATCAAGGAGGCATTCAAAAGTCGGGCAGCAATGACAGAAGTGTCACGCATTCTGACATGGGCAATGTCTCATCTCCCGGCCATTTCGGCAGTGTTCATCCAGAGAGTTCTCAATTGGGAAGCGGACTTCCTCAGCCATTAGGACGTGCATCCAGGGGAATGGTCTCTTCACCAAGAGGTGTTTCAACTCCTTGTGGACAAATAGGGCCTCCCATAGGTGTACCTCGTGGCCTCCCGACACAATCACAAGTTACCAGTGTACAGGTACAGAACAAGAGATGCTGAAGCAAGCTTGGTGGATGCTCTGTCAGTGAAATGGACCTTCCAGTTTGCGTACCTATGTCCTCCAGTCTCCCTGCTTTCTTGGGTTCTTCAGAAGTCCAAGCAAGATGGAGGCACTGTCTTGCTGGTGGCGCCAGCTTGGCCCAGACGTCATTGGTATTCAGATCTTTGGAGTCTCTCCATTGACACTCCATTCCTGCTGCCCCAATGTCCAGACCTGTGTCTCAGGGTCCTTGACTTTACCCAGACCTGGATCATCTGTCTTTGATGGGGTGGCTCTAGAGACATCCCTCTTAAGGTCCAAAGGATTCTCTAGCTCTGTCATCAACACAATGCTTAGAGCGTGTAAGCCTGCCTCTGCCAGGATCTACCACAGAGTGTGGCATACATATTTCCAGTGGTGTCGTACAAGAGATTATGACCCTCAGGTGTTTCGAATTTCCAGAATCTTGATATTCCTTCAAGCTGGATTAAACCTCGGCCTACGCCTGGCCTCGTTAAAAGTGCATGTCTCTGTACTGTCAGTGTAGTACCAACGTAGAATTGCTCCGCTTCTGGATATCCACACTTTCCTCCAGGGTGTCCTCCAGATTCAACCTCCCCTTAACCCCCCAGTGGCTCCTTAGGATTTGGAAGTAGTTCTTTGGGCCCTCCATTTGAACCACTAGATTCAGTGGAACTTTAGTGATTAACAGCTGACTATTTTTCTTCTGGCTATTGCATCTGCCAGGAGGGTGTCAGTATTGGGAGCACTCTCCTGTCGTCCTCCTTTTCTGATATTTCACCAGGACAGGGCGGTGCTTCGTGCTCACCCTGAGTTCCTTCCTAAGGTTGTTTCTAGTTTCCATATTAATCAGGAAATTATAGTACCAGCCTTTCTATCACCAGACCTCTTGGCAGGTGAGGCCTCCTTGGATGTGGTCCACGTCATCAGGATTTATGTGGACCATACCAGTTCTTTTCGAAAATCAGACTCCTTGTTTGTGCTCTATGGATTTCACAAGAAGGGATGGCCAGGTAATAAACAAACATTGGATAGATGGCTTTGTATGACTATCTCAGAAGCTTACACGCAGGCAGGCCTGCCTGTTCCGACACCTGTTAAGGCTCATTCTACTCGGTCTGTGTGTTCCTCGTAGGCAGCTTGCCGTGGCGCCTCGGCTGTTCAGCTTTGTAAGGAGGCCACGCGGTCTTCTCTCCAGACCTTTCTAAGGTTCTATGCATTTGATACCTTTGCCTCTCTGGATGCTTCCTTCGGGCGCCGGATTCTCCTTTCAGCACAAAGGGTCCCCGCCCTTAGTTGGATTGCTTTGAGACATCCCCAAGGTCTCCTTGTGGAGCCTATGGACCCTGAAGAAGAAAATTAGAGTTATGGTAATAACTTACCTTTGTTAACTCTCTGCCCTGACGCACCTGGCTTCATATGGGCTATCATGCTGGTCACCGGTTTTCCGTCTCCTTCTCTGTGAGTGTGATTCTTGAGTGTTCCAGTCTTCCTTCTCTCTTATCCTCCTCCAGTCTTTGGCTTTTTACCAACTGAGATGCCTCTGGCTCAGGGACGGGGTATTGGGAGAGTCGACCATGGTATCCTCGGAGCTGAAAGCTTTAACTGCGTGGTGCCCGGATTGGTTCCCATCACCTACACCACAAGGTCTCCCTTTACATTTTTTACTTAATTGTCAACTATGATGAATTGTATAAATTCAAACAAAAATACACAAATTGCGGATCCCTAGTTGAATAGTAAATTGACTCCGATTTTATTTATTAGTACAAAAATATATTAAATAAGTATACCTTTCATATACAATAAAAATAATAAAACTAAAGGGCTCTCCAAGGAATAAATATCTAGAAAGATATTAAAAGGAATTGTTCAACAGTTGAACTAAAGGAGCACTTGGACTTCTAAATGTTATTTTCTGAAGACACTTAGGCCCATATTCAATTAGTTTCGCGTACGCGATAAAGTTTCGCATGCCAGACGTTTCACGTATTTTAGCTGTGGAAAATTATCGTGTGTGTACCCGTGATTCGCCCTGTTCAATTCCAAAAGACGCGTAAACGGAGACACGCAAAGTCAAAACAGGCGAAAAGTGGTGTCAGAATCCGGGAAATCAGCCTGAACCCCCCAAAAAGATGCAGAAACATTGGGGATCAATGTAGTAGTGCCCAATTAGCTGTAATACAATTGTTTGGGGTACTTAAGTTCGCACAATTGCCACTAATTAGCATCTTTTGCACAAGTGGTGAAGAATAGAATTAAGCAGTTTTTTGGGGGTGAAAATAAGTAGTCCTGTCAAATTTGGGGTACTTGCAAATGTGTGCAAGCATGGTTTAAAGTCGCTAAAGTAAAGTTTAAAAAACTTAAAAAACATACCTGAAGCAAGCACCTGCAATAAAAAAACACCTCTCAAATGGGTCATTTGATAACAATGGGGGGGATGTATTATAGCAGCACTTAACTTCCACTATAACGCATCCTGCTTCGCCTCTTTACCGAGGAAAAGCAGGAAACACTGCCGATGAGATGTATCAACATCTCATCAGCCGAAGCAGGGTAATGTTAACTCCCCCCTCCAGTGATCCCTGCTTGAGTACACAGCGCATCAGCCTTGTGCTGATGCGCTGTGTTTCTGTCCCGGCCGGCTCGACTGAGCATGCGCGCCCAGGAGCCGGCAACCGCTGTAGCAGGGACAGTGCTGTCCCTGCTGTGTGGATAGGGCATCGCCAGGCTGTAGCTGTCGACAGCGGGTGGAACGGTCAGGCGATCTGACAGTTCAAACATGGCCCAGGCTATCGGCGCTGATATCTTGTAGATAGCAGCGCCGATAATGACAGGGGCGCATAGCGCCCATCATTTACCACCAAACCCCCCGATAATACATCGGGGAGAAGCGATATCAGAGCACATAACGTCCGCTGATAACGCTTCTGAGCTTCTTACATCCCCCCTATTATCTTTTACTGGTTTGCAAATCCTTAAGTGTATTGGAGAATGGTTGCGGTCCCTTCAGCTACATACCTAAGTCACAATAGTCACCATCTTTACATACAAAAGCCATATAGTAGGAACATCTGCCCAAAAACATATTTGCTAACTTCTTAAAGGTCCCCTCTGGGAGGTACCTGGAGGGGCAACATTGTGGTTCCGCCTACTATGATTTTAGCCATTTTACAGCAGGAGTGGAGCCACAATGACACAATTTATTGCATCATCAAATCCCTGGTCAGTGCACTTCACTCAGGAAGTGGGCAGCATGTGGTTGCATGGATGGACATCAGAAGCCTGGCATCATACGGTGACAGGGCTTCCTACATTGAATCATGCAATGTGATGGTGTAGTTACAATTATATTCATACTTTTCAATGGTTTAACTTTAAACCATTGAGATAGTTCCCATACTGTTTGTGCAAGAGCCCCATAGTTTGCATATGCGCAAGAGAGACCTGCGGTTCCCTGTCCACATATAGCACATACATTAGTTTACTCAAAGCAATATCAAATAATACTGTAACTGCTTAGCAAGATGAACTTGACATAAGTAGGGATTGTGTATTTTACTATTATTAACCCCTTCCCTGGTGAGGGATTTCTCACCCTTGTGCTAAGGTAATAAATTATTTTCACTTCTGTGTTTGTCACATTCCAACATCAATATCACTGCTTTTTTTTATGCGGTACCCAAACAAATTATACTTTTTTTTTCTCGACTTTAGTACCTCCCAGCCAAACGTGAATAAGTTGTAAAACACCCGAAAATTCAGTTTTCTGAGCTTCTACCGCTTTCCCCAAATGTACTTCGTCCCGATTGGGTAACGCCAACTTCAGGTGGCGTTACCCATCGGCTTCTTAACGGGACGCTCCAGGCTGGAAGAGATCCAATCGGAGCCCCAGCTGCCCGCATGCGCAGAAGGATACCAGGAAGTCCCTTTTCCCGGCAGCATCGCAAAGGACAGCTCTTATCCGGAGAGCTGTCCTTTGCAATATTCTTGGAAAATACCACGGTATGTACCCGAAGGCGGGCAGGATAACCCGCATCGCTAATGCGATGCATAGTACATCCCGCCCTTTGTATTTTCAGAAAACAGCATTAGTCATTTTACTCATTATTACACATGAAAATGTGTTTAACCCAAATGGTTAAAAAAATGTTTATTAAAATTTCAAGAAAGAAACAAAAGCAACCCTCATAGCGGCACCTCGCATAGCGCCAAATGTAGCGTGGTCCCACATCTGCCTCTGCAATTCAACGCAGGCAGCCTGTGGCTGTGTTAATACAGTGCTTCACTGGGAGCCTGGGGCACTCATTACTTCAACTAGCAGGAGTTGGGGCTAAACTGTAGCGCGGCCAATCCAGCAGCCCCATTTGGAGACCTGCATCAGGATCTCTATATAGGGACTTCCCATTGGCCCAAGCTTATTCCTCAGCCTAGGAGGTGGTACGTCCACCCCCTCCCCTGTTGGCGCGCTACGTACGAGTGCAGCCGCATCTTCTCAGCACTATATAGCTACTGCAGCTCTTCAGCAACCAGACCACTATCCTCCCCAGGGACCGTGAGTTACACTGAGGGAGTGTGTAGCACAGAGGTCTCTGCAATTAAAACGCTCCTCCCTCTCAATAACATTACCTGCTTCAGTATTTCTGTGCTCTCTCACTCCTCTCTCTGTCTGCTTGCATTCCACAGAGAGTAGGCATACTGTTGTCTGGCTAGACTCTAGTTCAGAGAATCTTAAAGCCTGCTTTAATTGATTGTGGTTTTGATTGTGTTGGCTGAGTGCTCTGTGCAAGTCTCACTGTGGGCAATATGGCAGGCAAATAGACCACTTCAGATAAAGGGAATGCATCCCAGAAGCTATTTGCCTGTTCTAAATGTAGGAAGAAGTTTTCACATCTGACGGCTCAGCTCCTCAGGTGCCAATTCTTGCAGCTAACGGATTTACCATCCTGAGTGGCTACTTTAGCAGGTGCCATGTTTGAAATGACCCATGAATTGTCAGCCTCCTGCTGGGAGAGCGGTCCAGTTTGGGTTCCCTGCCTTCATCACACTTGTCTGAACCTGGTTTAGCTCAGGGACTGCACGTTCAGTTGAAACTTTAGTCAAGGTTTCTACAACTGTAGAGAGATTGGGAGACAGGATCATGAAATCCTCTTCCAGGAGTGCTGATAGTGTTGCCAAATGGCACACCCAACAGAGAAATCTTCCGGCGGTCCTTCAATCGGAGGATGACTCCGACACAGATTGTTCTTCCCAGGGGGAAGGCAAGATAGGGAAGACTCGGAGGTTGAGGAATCCTTAGCTCCGGAGACAGACACTAGTGCACAGGGAGCGGATCCCCTTATTTTGGCAGTCCGTCATGTACTGACTGATGTTGCAAAGTCTCAGGACGTCTCTCTTTTTAGTAAAAATAAGAGATTGGCTGTTACTTTTCCTACTTCCCCTCAGTTAGAGACCCAACTGAAGGTAGCGTGGAAGGGAATCGGTATGAAGTACCGCCGGCCACATGGCCGACAAAAGCTGGACAAAAGAGTTCCCGGCAGTGGAAGCCCGAAAGCGCTGGAAATCCCGATCGTCGATAGGTAAGTACTTACTAACCTAACCCCCTAACCCTCCTTAGGGGTGCCTAACCCTAACCTCCCCACCAAGTGCCTAACCCCCCCCTTCCCCGCTGCCTAAACCTAAGTCCCCCCGGGGGGTGCCTAACCCTAACCCTCCCCCTAGCCTAGCCCTAACCCTCCCGGGGGAGTGCCTAACCCTAAGTCCCCCCCGGGTGCCCTAAACCTAACCCCCCCCGCGGCAGGGGCATCTCTTCGATCAGGATGCCGGGCGCCTGTCTCTCGGCGTTGGGAAAATGTCAGGCGACTACATCTAGACGTCCAGCATTTCACCCTCACCGGGATATGACAGTCGGGAACCCGGCTGTCGGTATTAAGGCAGCCGGCTTCCCGATTGTATACCCGTGGAAGCAGCCAGACAAAAGGTTTCAGATGTCCAGATAGGGCTAAGTGGGAGAATCGACCTCAGATGGACCCATCCGAATCCCAACTCTCCAAGAAGACAGTACTCCCTGTCCCAGGGGTCATGTCCTTGCGGGATAGCTCAGACAGAATATTGGAAAACACCTTTTAAATCCATCTACACAGCAGCAGGTATGTCTCTTCTTTCGGCCTTAATCCGTGCATAGGTGAATAAGGGCGTGGATAAATGGGCGGAACAGCTGGTGGAAGGCCTTAAATCCAATGTTCCGTGTACTGACCTACTTTCCTTAGCTAAGCACACCAGGGAGTCAGCCATACATCTGAGGGATGCCTCATAGATGCTGGCCAGGTTAGCTCCAAGGCTTCGGTGCTGGCTTCTCGCAGGGTTGTCTGGCTTAGGACTTGGTGCTAAATCAAAGTGGGCCGTTCGAGGGGGAGGATTTGTGTGGTCCAGAGTTATACAAGTGGATTGCCCTGGCTATGGGAGGAAAGAGTTTTTTCTTACCCTCAGCCTCAGTTGCTCCACGGCTGTCCTACTCCGGACATTAGTTTTGCTCCTTTCGTGCTCACACCTGCTTTTCGTGTCAAGTCCAGAGGTGCATCATCTGTGGCTCGAGGAGGTAAGTCCAGAATATGACAGCCCGGTTCTGCCAGTCATCCTGCCCCCAAGCCTGCAGATAAACCAGCAGCATGACTGTCTCCCCTCTGACCTGGATGCCCCCACGGTGTTGCTCACCTCCTGAGGATCAGACAAGTTTGGTTCCAGACTTGTTCGGACACCTGGGTCCAAAATTTTGTGTCCCCAGGTTACAAGATAGTCTTTGATCTGCCTCAGTTTGCTTTTTCACCATGGGTCTGCCAAACTCTGTTAAGAAACAATGGGTGTTGCAACACGTAATAGACGACCTTCTTGCAGCCAACATCTTGGTTCCAGTTCATCAGAAATCTCTGTTTTTTTTATTCCAACCTGTTTGTGGTTCCGAAGCCAGATGGTTCAGTCCTGCCTATTTTGAATCTAAGATCCTTAAATACTTACGTGACTTTTCACCAATTCAAGGTGGAATCTCTGCACTCTGTGATCGCAGGTCTGGAGGCCAGGAAATTCCTGGTGTCCTTAGACATCAGGGTTGCTTACCTGCACATTTCAATCTGGGAACCCCATCAGGTGTTCCTTCTGTTTCCCATCCTGAACTCCCATTACCATTTTTGGGCTTTGTTCTTCGGCCTGTCATCAGCACCCAGGGTATTTACCAAGATCATGGCTGTGATGGTTGCCCCTGGGGGATAAATATTGTCCCATACCTGGACGATCTGCTCATCAAGGCAGAGAAACTTCTGGGCCATGTATCCTTGACACAGCAGGTTCTAATCCAGCATGGCTGGATTTGTCAACTTCCACAAGTCAAATCTGGTGCCGTCCCAGTGCCTCCAGTTTTTTGGAATGATTCCAGACACACTTGTTCAGAGAGTGTTTTTCCAATGGACAAGGCCCAGGCTATTCAGCTTTCAATCAAGATAGTTCTTAAACTGAACAAGGTGTCAGTTCACATTTGCATTCATCTGCTGGGCAAGATGGTGGCCTCATTTAAGGCAATTCAATTCAGCAGATTCCTTTCCAAATTTTTTCAGTTGGATCTTTTGTCCTAGTGGTCAGGGTCACATCTTCAAAATGCACAGACTTGTTCGGCTGTCCACTTGGACCTGCATTTCTCTGCTCTGGTGGTTCATCTCACAGCAGATTGCCATTTCGGCATCTGGAATTCGACACGAGTCTATGGGGGTGCTGGACAGTTTCAGGATCGCTGGTTGCGGCAGAGGCGCTCCTTCCTATCAACGTGCTGGAGCTCAGGGCAGTATACAATGCCCTACTCGCAGTGTACTCTCTGCATGCAAACTGGCAGGCTCTGCAGAAATCGGACAACGCCAAAGCTGCGGCGTACATAAACCGACAGGGGAACTCGCAGTCACTTGGCCATACAGTAGTGCAGCTTCATGCTGCAGTGGGCGGAGCAATACGACATGCCCAACTCCAACATCTTTATTCCTGGTGTCGAGAACTAGGAGGCAGACTCTGTCACCAAGATCACTGGTAGTGGAAGCAGTGGACACTCTCTCTGTTCATTGATGGTATAGTCTGGTATATCCTTTTCCACCCTTTCCTCTTCTGCCATGGGTGCTCAAAAGTATAAAGTGTAAGTCCACCACAGTCATCCTGGTGGCCCCAGATTTGCCTTGCCGTGTCTGGTACTCTGGTATATGGTCACTACCGCTCAGGCCGGATCTTCTTCAGGAGGGTCCGTTCGTGTATCCCTGATTACCGCATCTGCTTTTAACGGCGTGGCTGTTGAGGCCGGGATTTTAAGATGCAGGGGTATCCAAGAAAGAGGTTATTCCCACCATGCTTAGGGCCCGGAAGCCAGTGGCTGGCAGCACATTACCATCAGATCTGGAGATCTTATGTGGCTTGGTGCAAATGCAGGAGGGAGTGGTTCTTCATCTTTTTGGCTGTCCCGCCATCTCTTCCTGTAAGCGGTTCTTCAGAAGTTCAAGCAAGATGGGGCACTGTCTTGCTGGTGGCGCCAGCTTGGCCCAGACGTCATTGGTATTCAGATCTTTGGAGTCTCTCCATTGACACTCCATTCCTGCTGCCCCAACGTCCAGACCTGTGTCTCAGGGTCCTTGACTTTACCCAGACCTGGATCATCTGTCTTTGACGGCGTGGCTCTTGAGACATCCCTCTTAAGGTCCAAAGGATTCTCTAGCTCTGTCATCAACACAATGCTTAGAGCGCGTAAGCCTGCCTCTGCCAGGATCTACCACAGAGTGTGGCATACATATTTCCAGTGGTGTCGTACAAGAGATTATGACCCTCAGGTGTTTCGAATTTCCAGAATCTTGATATTCCTTCAAGCTGGATTAAACCTCGGCCTACGCCTGGCCTCGTTAAAAGTGCATGTCTCTGTACTGTCAGTGTAGTACCAACGTAGAATTGCTCCGCTTCTGGATATCCACACTTTCCTCCAGGGTGTCCTCCAGATTCAACCTCCCCTTAACCCCCCAGTGGCTCCTTAGGATTTGGAAGTAGTACTTTGGGCACTCCATTTGAACCACTAGATTCAGTGGAACTTTAGTGATTAACAGCTGACTATTTTTCTTCTGGCTATTGCATCTGCCAGGAGGGTGTCAGTATTGGGAGCACTCTCCTGTCGTCCTCCTTTTCTGATATTTCACCAGGACAGGGCGGTGCTTCGTGCTCACCCTGAGTTCCTTCCTAAGGTTGTTTCTAGTTTCCATATTAATCAGGAAATTATAGTACCAGCCTTTCTATCACCAGACCTCTTGGCAGGTGAGGCCTCCTTGGATGTGGTCCACGTCATCAGGATTTATGTGGACCATACCAATTCTTTTCGAAAATCAGACTCCTTGTTTGTGCTCTATGGATTTCACAAGAAGGGATGGCCAGGTAATAAACAAACATTGGATAGATGGCTTTGTATGACTATCTCAGAAGCTTACACGCAGGCAGGCCTGCCTGTTCCGACCTGTTAAGGCTCATTCTACTCGGTCTGTGTGTTCCTCGTAGGCAGCTTGCCGTGGCGCCTCGGCTGTTCAGCTTTGTAAGGAGGCCACGCGGTCTTCTCTCCAGATCTTTCTAAGGTTCTATGCATTTGATACCTTTGCCTCTCTGGATGCTTCCTTCGGGCGCCGGATTCTCCTTTCAGCACAAAGGGTCCCCGCCCTTAGTTGGATTGCTTTGAGACATCCCCAAGGTCTCCTTGTGGAGCCTATGGACCCTGAAGAAGAAAATGAGAGTTATGGTAATAACTTACCTTTGTTAACTCTCTGTCTTCTAAGTCCATAGGGCATTTGCCCTGACGCACCTGGCTTCATATGGGCTATCATGCTGGTCACCGGTTTCCCGTCTCCTTCTCTGTGAGTGTGATTCTTGAGTGTTCCAGTCTTCCTTCTCTCTTATCCTCCTCCAGTCTTTGGCTTTTTACCAACTGAGATGCCTCTGGCTCAGGGACGGGGTATTGGGAGAGTCGACCATGGTATCCTCGGAGCTGAAAGCTTTAACTGCGTGGTGCCCGGATTGGTGATCTACACCACAAGGTCTCCCTTTACATTTTTTACTTAATTGTCAACTATGATGAATTGTATAAATTCAAACAAAAATACACAAATTGCGGATCCCTAGTTGAATAGTAAATTGACTCCGATTTTATTTATTAGTACAAAAATATATTAAATAAGTATACCTTTCATATACAATAAAAATAATAAAACTAAAGGGCTCTCCAAGGAATAAATATCTAGAAAGATATTAAAAGGAATTGTTCAACAGTTGAACTAAAGGAGCACTTGGACTTCTAAATGTTATTTTCTGAAGACACTTAGGCCCATATTCAATTAGTTTCGCGTACGCGATAAAGTTTCGCATGCCAGACGTTTCACGTATTTTAGCTGTGGAAAATTATCGTGTGTGTACCCGTGATTCGCCCTGTTCAATTCCAAAAGACGCGTAAACGGAGACACGCAAAGTCAAAACAGGCGAAAAGTGGTGTCAGAATCCGGGAAATCAGCCTGAACCCCCCAAAAAGATGCAGAAACATTGGGGATCAATGTAGTAGTGCCCAATTAGCTGTAATACAATTGTTTGGGGTACTTAAGTTCGCACAATTGCCACTAATTAGCATCTTTTGCACAAGTGGTGAAGAATAGAATTAAGCAGTTTTTTGGGGGTGAAAATAAGTAGTCCTGTCAAATTTGGGGTACTTGCAAATGTGTGCAAGCATGGTTTAAAGTCGCTAAAGTAAAGTTTAAAAAACTTAAAAAACATACCTGAAGCAAGCACCTGCAATAAAAAAACACCTCTCAAATGGGTCATTTGATAACAATGGGGGGGATGTATTATAGCAGCACTTAACTTCCACTATAACGCATCCTGCTTCGCCTCTTTACCGAGGAAAAGCAGGAAACACTGCCGATGAGATGTATCAACATCTCATCAGCCGAAGCAGGGTAATGTTAACTCCCCCCTCCAGTGATCCCTGCTTGAGTACACAGCGCATCAGCCTTGTGCTGATGCGCTGTGTTTCTGTCCCGGCCGGCTCGACTGAGCATGCGCGCCCAGGAGCCGGCAACCGCTGTAGCAGGGACAGTGCTGTCCCTGCTGTGTGGATAGGGCATCGCCAGGCTGTAGCTGTCGACAGCGGGTGGAACGGTCAGGCGATCTGACAGTTCAAACATGGCCCAGGCTATCGGCGCTGATATCTTGTAGATAGCAGCGCCGATAATGACAGGGGCGCATAGCGCCCATCATTTACCACCAAACCCCCCGATAATACATCGGGGAGAAGCGATATCAGAGCACATAACGTCCGCTGATAACGCTTCTGAGCTTCTTACATCCCCCCTATTATCTTTTACTGGTTTGCAAATCCTTAAGTGTATTGGAGAATGGTTGCGGTCCCTTCAGCTACATACCTAAGTCACAATAGTCACCATCTTTACATACAAAAGCCATATAGTAGGAACATGTGCCCAAAAACATATTTGCTAACTTCTTAAAGGTCCCCTCTGGGAGGTACCTGGAGGGGCAACATTGTGGTTCCGCCTACTATGATTTTAGCCATTTTACAGCAGGAGTGGAGCCACAATGACACAATTTATTGCATCATCAAATCCCTGGTCAGTGCACTTCACTCAGGAAGTGGGCAGCATGTGGTTGCATGGATGGACATCAGAAGCCTGGCATCATACGGTGACAGGGCTTCCTACATTGAATCATGCAATGTGATGGTGTAGTTACAATTATATTCATACTTTTCAATGGTTTAACTTTAAACCATTGAGATAGTTCCCATACTGTTTGTGCAAGAGCCCCATAGTTTGCATATGCGCAAGAGAGACCTGCGGTTCCCTGTCCACATATAGCACATACATTAGTTTACTCAAAGCAATATCAAATAATACTGTAACTGCTTAGCAAGATGAACTTGACATAAGTAGGGATTGTGTATTTTACTATTATTAACCCCTTCCCTGGTGAGGGATTTCTCACCCTTGTGCTAAGGTAATAAATTATTTTCACTTCTGTGTTTGTCACATTCCAACATCAATATCACTGCTTTTTTTTATGCGGTACCCAAACAAATTATACTTTTTTTTTCTCGACTTTAGTACCTCCCAGCCAAACGTGAATAAGTTGTAAAACACCCGAAAATTCAGTTTTCTGAGCTTCTACCGCTTTCCCCAAATGTACTTCGTCCCGATTGGGTAACGCCAACTTCAGGTGGCGTTACCCATCGGCTTCTTAACGGGACGCTCCAGGCTGGAAGAGATCCAATCGGAGCCCCAGCTGCCCGCATGCGCAGAAGGATACCAGGAAGTCCCTTTTCCCGGCAGCATCGCAAAGGACAGCTCTTATCCGGAGAGCTGTCCTTTGCAATATTCTTGGAAAATACCACGGTATGTACCCGAAGGCGGGCAGGATAACCCGCATCGCTAATGCGATGCATAGTACATCCCGCCCTTTGTATTTTCAGAAAACAGCATTAGTCATTTTACTCATTATTACACATGAAAATGTGTTTAACCCAAATGGTTAAAAAAATGTTTATTAAAATTTCAAGAAAGAAACAAAAGCAACCCTCATAGCGGCACCTCGCATAGCGCCAAATGTAGCGTGGTCCCACATCTGCCTCTGCAATTCAACGCAGGCAGCCTGTGGCTGTGTTAATACAGTGCTTCACTGGGAGCCTGGGGCACTCATTACTTCAACTAGCAGGAGTTGGGGCTAAACTGTAGCGCGGCCAATCCAGCAGCCCCATTTGGAGACCTGCATCAGGATCTCTATATAGGGACTTCCCATTGGCCCAAGCTTATTCCTCAGCCTAGGAGGTGGTATGTCCACCCCCTCCCCTGTTGGCGCGCTACGTACGAGTGCAGCCGCATCTTCTCAGCACTATATAGCTACTGCAGCTCTTCAGCAACCAGACCACTATCCTCCCCAGGGACCGTGAGTTACACTGAGGGAGTGTGTAGCACAGAGGTCTCTGCAATTAAAACGCTCCTCCCTCTCAATAACATTACCTGCTTCAGTATTTCTGTGCTCTCTCACTCCTCTCTCTGTCTGCTTGCATTCCACAGAGAGTAGGCATACTGTTGTCTGGCTAGACTCTAGTTCAGAGAATCTTAAAGCCTGCTTTAATTGATTGTGGTTTTGATTGTGTTGGCTGAGTGCTCTGTGCAAGTCTCACTGTGGGCAATATGGCAGGCAAATAGACCACTTCAGATAAAGGGAATGCATCCCAGAAGCTATTTGCCTGTTCTAAATGTAGGAAGAAGTTTTCACATCTGACGGCTCAGCTCCTCAGGTGCCAATTCTTGCAGCTAACGGATTTACCATCCTGAGTGGCTACTTTAGCAGGTGCCATGTTTGAAATGACCCATGAATTGTCAGCCTCCTGCTGGGAGAGCGGTCCAGTTTGGGTTCCCTGCCTTCATCACACTTGTCTGAACCTGGTTTAGCTCAGGGACTGCACGTTCAGTTGAAACTTTAGTCAAGGTTTCTACAACTGTAGAGAGATTGGGAGACAGGATCATGAAATCCTCTTCCAGGAGTGCTGATAGTGTTGCCAAATGGCACACCCAACAGAGAAATCTTCCGGCGGTCCTTCAATCGGAGGATGACTCCGACACAGATTGTTCTTCCCAGGGGGAAGGCAAGATAGGGAAGACTCGGAGGTTGAGGAATCCTTAGCTCCGGAGACAGACACTAGTGCACAGGGAGCGGATCCCCTTATTTTGGCAGTCCGTCATGTACTGACTGATGTTGCAAAGTCTCAGGACGTCTCTCTTTTTAGTAAAAATAAGAGATTGGCTGTTACTTTTCCTACTTCCCCTCAGTTAGAGACCCAACTGAAGGTAGCGTGGAAGGGAATCGGTATGAAGTACCGCCGGCCACATGGCCGACAAAAGCTGGACAAAAGAGTTCCCGGCAGTGGAAGCCCGAAAGCGATGGAAATCCCGATCGTCGATAGGTAAGTACTTACTAACCTAACCCCCTAACCCTCCTTAGGGGTGCCTAACCCTAACCTCCCCACCAAGTGCCTAACCCCCCCCTTCCCCGCTGCCTAAACCTAAGTCCCCCCGGGGGGTGCCTAACCCTAACCCTCCCCCTAGCCTAGCCCTAACCCTCCCGGGGGAGTGCCTAACCCTAAGTCCCCCCCGGGTGCCCTAAACCTAACCCCCCCCGCGGCAGGGGCATCTCTTCGATCAGGATGCCGGGCGCCTGTCTCTCGGCGTTGGGAAAATGTCAGGCGACTACATCTAGACGTCCAGCATTTCACCCTCGCCGGGATATGACAGTCGGGAACCCGGCTGTCGGTATTAAGGCAGCCGGCTTCCCGATTGTATACCCGTGGAAGCAGCCAGACAAAAGGTTTCAGATGTCCAGATAGGGCTAAGTGGGAGAATCGACCTCAGATGGACCCATCCGAATCCCAACTCTCCAAGAAGACAGTACTCCCTGTCCCAGGGGTCATGTCCTTGCGGGATAGCTCAGACAGAATATTGGAAAACACCTTTTAAATCCATCTACACAGCAGCAGGTATGTCTCTTCTTTCGGCCTTAATCCGTGCATAGGTGAATAAGGGCGTGGATAAATGGGCGGAACAGCTGGTGGAAGGCCTTAAATCCAATGTTCCGTGTACTGACCTACTTTCCTTAGCTAAGCACACCAGGGAGTCAGCCATACATCTGAGGGATGCCTCATAGATGCTGGCCAGGTTAGCTCCAAGGCTTCGGTGCTGGCTTCTCGCAGGGTTGTCTGGCTTAGGACTTGGTGCTAAATCAAAGTGGGCCGTTCGAGGGGGAGGATTTGTGTGGTCCAGAGTTATACAAGTGGATTGCCCTGGCTATGGGAGGAAAGAGTTCTTTCTTACCCTCAGCCTCAGTTGCTCCACGGCTGTCCTACTCCGGACATTAGTTTTGCTCCTTTCGTGCTCACACCTGCTTTTCGTGTCAAGTCCAGAGGTGCATCATCTGTGGCTCGAGGACTGTCTCCCCTCTGACCTGGATGCCCCCACGGTGTTGCTCACCTCCTGAGGATCAGACAAGTTTGGTTCCAGACTTGTTCGGACACCTGGGTCCAAAATTTTGTGTCCCCAGGTTACAAGATAGTCTTTGATCTGCCTCAGTTTGCTTTTTCACCATGGGTCTGCCAAACTCTGTTAAGAAACAATGGGTGTTGCAACACGTAATAGACGACCTTCTTGCAGCCAACATCTTGGTTCCAGTTCATCAGAAATCTCTGTTTTTTTTATTCCAACCTGTTTGTGGTTCCGAAGCCAGATGGTTCAGTCCTGCCTATTTTGAATCTAAGATCCTTAAATACTTACGTGACTTTTCACCAATTCAAGGTGGAATCTCTGCACTCTGTGATCGCAGGTCTGGAGGCCAGGAATTCCTGGTGTCCTTAGACATCAGGGTTGCTTACCTGCACATTTCAATCTGGGAACCCCATCAGGTGTTCCTTCTGTTTCCCATCCTGAACTCCCATTACCATTTTTGGGCTTTGTTCTTCGGCCTGTCATCAGCACCCAGGGTATTTACCAAGATCATGGCTGTGATGGTTGCCCCTGGGGGATAAATATTGTCCCATACCTGGACGATCTGCTCATCAAGGCAGAGAAACTTCTGGGCCATGTATCCTTGACACAGCAGGTTCTAATCCAGCATGGCTGGATTTGTCAACTTCCACAAGTCAAATCTGGTGCCGTCCCAGTGCCTCCAGTTTTTTGGAATGATTCCAGACACACTTGTTCAGAGAGTGTTTTTCCAATGGACAAGGCCCAGGCTATTCAGCTTTCAATCAAGATAGTTCTTAAACTGAACAAGGTGTCAGTTCACATTTGCATTCATCTGCTGGGCAAGATGGTGGCCTCATTTAAGGCAATTCAATTCAGCAGATTCCTTTCCAAATTTTTTCAGTTGGATCTTTTGTCCTAGTGGTCAGGGTCACATCTTCAAAATGCACAGACTTGTTCGGCTGTCCACTTGGACCTGCATTTCTCTGCTCTGGTGGTTCATCTCACAGCAGATTGCCATTTCGGCATCTGGAATTCGACACCAGTCTATGGGGGTGCTGGACAGTTTCAGGATCGCTGGTTGCGGCAGAGGCGCTCCTTCCTATCAACGTGCTGGAGCTCAGGGCAGTATACAATGCCCTACTCGCAGTGTACTCTCTGCATGCAAACTGGCAGGCTCTGCAGAAATCGGACAACGCCAAAGCTGCGGCGTACATAAACCGACAGGGGAACTCGCAGTCACTTGGCCATACAGTAGTGCAGCTTCATGCTGCAGTGGGCGGAGCAATACGACATGCCCAACTCCAACATCTTTATTCCTGGTGTCGAGAACTAGGAGGCAGACTCTGTCACCAAGATCACTGGTAGTGGAAGCAGTGGAC
This sequence comes from Taudactylus pleione, assembly GCA_031769625.1. Lineage (NCBI taxonomy): Eukaryota > Metazoa > Chordata > Amphibia > Anura > Myobatrachidae > Taudactylus > Taudactylus pleione. The sequence continues at coordinate 5,319,923 of JAUIMM010000965.1, read as the reverse complement.
ACTCTCTCTGTTCATTGATGGTATAGTCTGGTATATCCTTTTCCACCCTTTCCTCTTCTGCCATGGGTGCTCAAAAGTATAAAGTGTAAGTCCACCACAGTCATCCTGGTGGCCCCAGATTTGCCTCGCCGTGCCTGGTACTCTGGTATATGGTCACTACCGCTCAGGCCAGATCTTCTTCAGGAGGGTCCGTTCGTGTATCCCTGATTACCGCATCTGCTTTTAACGGCGTGGCTGTTGAGGCCGGGATTTTAAGATGCAGGGGTATCCCGGAAGAGGTTATTCCCACCATGCTTAGGGCCCGGAAGCCAGTGGCTGGCAGCACATTACCATCAGATCTGGAGATCTTATGTGGCTTGGTGCAAATGCAGGAGGGAGTGGTTCTTCATCTTTTTGGCTGTCCCGCCATCTCTTCCTGCAAGCGGGTTTTGAGGCTGTATTGCGGTTAGGGGTGCTTCTGCGTTGCAGCTTTGCCTGTGGCCACTTGGTCCACAGCTTATACTTTTATTAGTTTCTATCGTTTTGATATCTTTGCGTTCTCTAAGTCCAATTTTGGGTGCAGGATTTTGCAAGTGTCTCAGTGCTCTCCCACCCAGGAGGGAGGCTTTGGGATGTTACCAGGTTAACTCCAAAGTCCCCTAGTGGTTGAAGGAGAGAACAGGATTTTGGTACTTACTGTTAAATCTATTTCTCGATTCCATAGAGGACACGGGATGCCCAGCGCTGTCCTTCCTTCCATGGTTGTTGTTATGTTTGCATGTTGATTTTGTAGTATGTTTGTGTTCTAGTTCCTTGGACCATTGTTTATGTTGGTTTCTCCTTTTTGTTTTCTTGTTCTCCGTTGTTCTACTCTCTGTCTCCATTTTGGCTTGGTTAATCTTAACTGGATCAAGAGGGGTATAGAGGGGGAAAAGCCAACATCTTTCTTAAAGAAATCCACTGATCACCCATCTATACCCCAGTGCAACTCCAGTGTCTCCTATGGAATCAGAGAAATGGATTTAACGGTAAGCACCAAAATCCTGTTTTTTTCTGATTTAATTGGTCAGTAAATTCTGGATATTAATTTTTTTTTTATAAATTTAAATGTGCTCCTTTAATGGCATATAGCTTTTAGGGAAGGTAAAAAAATATATTTGGCTAATTCTGCCTTGGGAGTTTTCCTTGCGTGTGATTAATTAATTCTCACCTATGAATGTCTGGGAGTGTCACAAATTTCAGGGTGCTTTCCCAGACTCCCGAGGGAGTTAAGATAGTCTCCCACAGGCTGTCCACATTCTCAGAGAGATTTGTGGCCCAGGGGTTGGATGACGTGAAATTGCAACAGTGGCCCTGGTTCACTGTACAATGACACAAATCATGACACTGAAATTCGGGAACAGAGCCACGATAACACGTTCGCAGCACAATGCACCCCACACCTCAGACTTTACTGTCGGCAAGTATGTTTTAATCGTAATTATAGTATCTGAAAAGTAATATACTATTAAACAGTACTTGACCAGAGGTCCAGATTTTGTAACTGGTTTTCTCTACGTGGATGAAATTTTGGAAATGAAATGTTAATTTACTGGTCCATGAAGCAAAACATTAGGGGTCACCCTCTTTTTCAAATAATGGACACTGTTCTCCGTGACTACCCCCTTACAGTGGAAACAAAGATGTAAAGAATTCCTCTGGTTCCATGAATTGGACACAATGTTGCTGATGCACCAGTGTGCATACTGTATCTTGCATGATTTCCCTGTGGACTTGCTCAAAATGCAAACCACCATGTATGTAAACATATTTTACGTACCAAACCTTACACCCAAAGAGGTGAGAAGGAACACTCTCACATAGAAGCATTTGCATGAACACAACATTGATAAAATTTGCCTCACACTTACTAGCAATCCTTCCTATATACATTTGCAGCTGTCACAGGGCAGGTGTAAGTACATGCTGATGACTTGTTATAAGATTGGCACATATGCTGACGATGCATAGGAGTAGGCATATGTCAGCAACTTCACTACCACATTCACATCAGCTCCAATGTCTCCAAACATCTAAATTTGAATAAAACAGGACTCCTCGATCTAACTTATAGATTAATATGTTTGACTAATTGTTTGCTCTTTAGATTTGATGCCCTTTGTCACTGTACAGTAGATGGTTGTCAGCTGTTCCTGGATATCATATGACCTGCCAACTGTAATATAGTCAGTATAGTCTAATTACCTATCTTGTACAAGACTCGTAGCTTGCAGAGCTTTGCTGTTAAAGCTAGCTCTATTAGACCCTGAAGGTGAGAGGGTAGACTCTTTGTCAGCCCTTTGAAAAATTAACAGATTTGGGGGTAGATGTTCAAAGCCTTGGAGAGTGTTAAGACCCCCATATACAGTGCGATTCAACGGCCAACATATTGGGACTTCCCTACACACGGAGCGATCAGGTAGCCAACTGCCTGATATGCTGGCACCCCCTCCCCCACAGCACTGCATGGGATCGTACATCCCATCCCCATATCAAGTGAACATGCCGTAAGATCTGGAGGTGCGATGAACGATCCAACGGGAGCACGCAGTGGCCGATATCATGCCCCCCACACAGTACGATATAGCATCTATATCATACCAATCCGTTGGATCATCTGCTGTATTGTACCGTGAATGGGGGGACCTTTAGAGTACCAAACAATCAGCTCCTGTTACTTTACAAAATACAGCCTGTAATGTGACAGGTAGAAACTGACTGGTTGGTACTTTATTTCTCTCCAAGGCTTAGTACATCTTCCCCTTGGAAGGAATTTGAGGTACCAGTGTGTCAATGAGGGAGCACCAAGAGATCTATTTCTAGGAACCCAAACACTATATAAAGTAATGTCAGGATCCCCCGAAAAGGTATGGATAGCTCAGTAGGCTCACACTCCCACTTGTCCACAATCAGAATGTAAGTTGCTGATAAGAGGTGGAACATTTTGTTCCAATCATATGAGATTGAAGATGCTTCCTTCATAGCCTGGTAGCTGTGTGCTCCTAAGTTCCAGAACATTAGTAGGTATGTTGGTCTCCTGAGAGGACCATATAGCCTGGACAAAGTGATGAGGAAAAACAGCTTCCTAAAAGAATGGCATAGGTACTAATAGCCACTTCAGAACTGAAAAGGGATATTATACCAAAACACATTTAATCAAATGTCCTACCTATGTTCACAAGCTGAACCCCAATTAATAATTTGACAAACTTGTGAACATAAGTGATCAAGCAGCAAGTGAGCTTAAGACACCAGCATCACCAGAAAGTCATACCTGCAGGTAGGAGAGAGCCTTACTGTCTTACCACCTTGATTCTGGTGAGACTGTCCTAATTTCAAGACACATATGTCCTGCTTCATGCTGCAATGCTTACCAGGCCACGTACAATGGAAAAAGCAGAATGTGGTGGGAGAGTGGTGGAAGTTCGGGTAACAAAAAGCTGCGATAAGCCACATGTAAAAAATGGTTTATCGTGCACATTTTTACTTATGCTGCAATCCTATTAGCTGTGACTTTTTGTGGGTGCGAACTCTCCATAACATTTGCCACGAAAAGTTTTCACCACCTCTGAGCAGACAAGTTGTGCAAATCCCCTATTTATAGCTAAAAATTTGGAGACTTGGTTCAAAACTACTGGGACACCCTCCTTAATGACTAATTAGGCAAAAATAGCTTAATTTTGCCAATACTGACAAGTGACGAAAAAACAAGAGATATGGTAAGAACTTACCTTTGTTATCTCTGTTTCTACGAAGTCCATAGGGTCCACAGGGTGACCTTGGGGTATAGCTGGATCCTCGGGCACCACGGAGTTAAAGCTTTTAGCTGCTCCCAGGATGCACTTGGGTCCATCCTCCCCTATACCTCGCCCCCGAGCCACAGGCACCTCAGTTGGTAAGCAGCCCAGGCCGGAGGAGACGAAACAGACAGAAGGAAGACTGGAACACACAAGAACCATACTCACAGAAATGGGAGACAGAAAACCGGTGACCAGTCACAGAGCCCATATGAAGCCAGGTGCGTCAGGGCGGGTGCCCTGTGGACCCTATGGACTTCGTAGAAACAGAGATAACAAAGGTAAGTTCTTACCATATCTCTTGTTTTCTACTTCAGGGTCCATAGGGTGATCTTGGGGATGTCCCAAAGCAGTCCAACTAAGGGCGGGGATGCTCCTGTGCTGATAGGAGAACCCGGCGCCCAAAGGATGCATCCTGAGAGGCAAAGGTGTCAAACGCATAGAACCTCAAAAAGGTCTGAATGGAAGACCAGGTGGCCGCCTTACATAGCTGAACAGCAGAGGCGCCACGGCTAGCAGCCCAAGAAGGGCCCACAGACCGAGTGGAATGAGCCTTAACAGAGGCTGGAACAGGTAAACCCTCCTGCATATAAGCCTCAATAATAACAGAATGAAGCCAACGGGCTAGAGTCTGTTTGTTGGCAGGCCAACCCCTCTTGTGAAAACCAAAGAGGATAAACAAAGATTCCGACTTCCTCACAGAACTAGTCCGGTCCACATAAACCTGGAGTGCACAGACAACGTCTAAGGAAGTCTCCCCAGCTGAAAGATCAGGCGACTGAAAGGCTGGTACAACAATTTCCTGGTTAATGTGGAACCTGGAAACCACCTTAGGCAGGAAATCAGGACGAGTGCGAAGCACTGCTCTGTCCTGATGAAAAAACAGAAAAGGGGGACGACAAGAAAGCGCCCCCAAATCTGAAACCCTCCTGGCAGAAGCAATTGCCAAGAGGAAAACAGTCTTAAAAGTTAGCCACTTGAGCTCCACTGACTCCAAGGGCTCAAAAGGCGGACCCTGTAAGGCCCGAAGAACCACCGCCAAATCCCACGGGGCCACAGGTGGCACAAAGGGAGGCTGGATTCTTAAAACTCCCTGGAAAAATGTGTGTACGTCCGGCATAGCAGCAATCCTGCGCTGGAACCACACCGACAGAGCAGACACGTGCACCTTCAGTGAGGAAAGACATAATCCTAAGTCCAAACCCGACTGAAGGAAAGCCAGAATACGCGAAACCCGGAACACCTGGGGATCATATTTTCTGGCCTCGCACCACTGAAAGTAAGTGTGCCACACTCTGTGATAGATCCTCGCGGAAGCAGGCTTGCGCGCCCTCAGCATGGTGGTAATAACAGAGCTAGAAAAGCCCCGAGACCTCAGGACGGCCGTCTCAAGAGCCACGACGTCAAAGATAGTCGACCCAGATCCGGGTGAAGACAGGGCCCCTGAGACAACAGGTCCAGCCGTTGAGGTAGGAGGTACGGAGCGTCGATGGACAGGCTCCGCAGATCGGAGTACCACGGCCTTCTGGGCCAAGCTGGGGCCACCAGGATCAGTGTGCCTCCGTCCTGCTTGAACTTGCGCAGGACCCGAGGCAGCAGAGATATCGGAGGGAACAAGTAAGCCAGTTGAAACAGCCATCTCACCGACTGCGCGTCTATCAGACTTGCGCCTGCGTCCCTTGTCCTTGACCCGTACACGGGCAGCTTGTGATTGTGACGGGACGCCATCAGGTCCAGCTCTGGCAGCCCCCACTTGTCCACGAGTAGTTGGAATACCTCTGGATGAAGCGACCATTCCCCGGGATGCACGTCGTAACGGCTGAGGAAGTCTGCCTCCCAATTGAGGACTCCCGGGATGAAGACTGCCGAGAGAGTTGGAAGATAGCGCTCCGCCCAAGCCAGGACGCGGGACACCTCCGAGATCGCAGCTCGACTGCGAGTCCCTCCCTGGTGATTGATGTACGCCACCATGGTGGCGTTGTCTGACTGCACCTGAACGGCCCTTCCGTGAAGAGCGGTGCCGGACGACTGCAGGGCTCTGTATACTGCCCGCAGTTCCAGGATGTTGATGGGAAGAATCGCTTCCTCCGCCGACCAACGACCCTGAAGTGACAAGGAGCCTGTCACCGCCCCCCAACCCCGGAGACTGGCATCTGTCGTGAGCAGCACCCATTCCGGGATCCAAAAGGGGCGCCCCTCGAGGAGATGAGCCATCTGCAGCCACCAGGCTAGGGACAGACGCACCTCCGAGGACAGCACAGCATCTGAGAGCGGATCCTGTGTGGCAATCCGTTCCATTCCGAAAGAATCAGCCCCTGCAGGGGCCTGGAATCGAACTGGGCAAACTCCACCATGTTGAATGCCGACACCATGGACCCCAAAACTCTCATCGCTGAGTGCACCGACACTCTGCCACTGCTCAGACAACTGTGAATCCGCAGCTGTAAGGAGGAGACCTTCTCTGGAGTCAGAAAAATCCGTTGCTGACGAGAGTCCAGCAGGGCCCCCAAATGAACCATCCGCTGTGATGGGATGAGGGAGGAATTCTTCCAGTTGATCAACCAGCCGTGTGCCTGTAGACAAGCGACCGTCAGGTGGAGATGCTGGATCAGTACCTCCGGGGAGCTCGCCAGCAAGAGGAGAACGTAGTCTAGATACGGTAGCAACCGTATCCCCTGGCTCCGAAGGTGAGCCGCCATTACCTTGGTAAATACCCTTAGTGCCGTGGACAGGCCAAAGGTAGAGCCCTGAATTGGTAGTGGTTGTGGAGAATAGCAAACCGCAGAAACCGTTGGTGCGATGTTGCTATAGGCACATGGAGGTAGGCGTCCTGGATATCCAGGGAGACCATATAATCCCCCGGTTCCATCGCCAGAATGATGGAACGCAAAGTTTCCATCCTGAATTTGGGAACCCTGAGAAACCTGTTCAGGGACTTCAAATTGAGGATGGGGCAGTGAGAGCCATTGGGTTTCTGCACCAGAAACAGCGTACAGTAATACCCCATCCCATGTTGAGACTGTGGTACGGGTATAATGACCCCCGCCGTCAGCAAGGCCTCTATGGCTTCCTGAACGTGCAAGGCCTTGGTTTTGTCCTGAGAAGGACTTGTGCAAAAAAAACTGGCGAGGCGGCCTGTGCCGAAAAGGCAGGACGTACCCCTGGGAGACCACTTCTCGCACCCAGGCATCCGTGGTGGTATTGTGCCAGCACTGGGCGCATTGAAGAAGTCGGCCTCCCACTCTGGGGTCCCCCAGAGGGAGGCCCGTCCCATCACGCAGAAGGCTTATCTTCTTGCTTGGAAGAAGGGCGCCTAGCACTCCAGGCTTGCTTCTTTGGCTTTGAGGCGGTCTTGGGTGCGGACTGCCTCCGGAAGGACTGACCCTTTGCCTTGCCCTGAACCCGAAAGGAACGAAAGGCCGAGTTCCGGACTTTAGCAGGTGTAGCAGCTGAAGGGAGGAAGGCAGACTTGGATTTTGCCAGGGTATCTACTATTTTGTCCAGGTCCGGACCAAATAGTAACTCTCCATTAAAAGGTAAGGCCTCCAAGCCTTTCTTTGAATCCGCGTCTGCTCTCCAAGACCTCAACCACAAGGCTCTGCGAGCAGACACTGCTGCTGTTGAAACCCTAGAGGTCAGCAGGCTAGCATCCAAAGATGCTTCTCCAATGTAGGAGGCGGCATCTCTCATCTGTCCTAACAACTCCCTCTGGACATCCGGAGCTTCATCCGTAAACGTGTCCTCCAAGGCGTTGGCCCACCCCTCAATGGCCTTGGCCACCCAGGAGATGGCCATGGACGGCTGGGCTACAGCCCCTGAGAGAGAATAAATAGACTTTAGACAAGTCTCCACCTTCCTGTCCGTAGGATCCTTCAGCGAGGATATAGACGGCAATGGCAAAGTAGCACTCCTGATGAGGCGTGTTACATGGGAATCAACTGCAGGCGGCGTTTCCCATTTCTTACAATGCGCTTCCGGAAATGGATAATTGGACGCCAAGCGTTTCTGTGGCAGGAATCGCTTACTGGGCGTCTGCCAGGCCACCACCATGTGATCCGTCAACTGATCAGACAAGGGGAACGTTGCAGAAGGAACCTTAGCTTTTTTAAAACTAGGATACCTCGACTTGGGAGCGGGTGCCTCATCCTCAATCAGAAGAACGGCCTGCACCGCCGTAACCAGAGCCCGCACATTGATGGAAGACTGTCTACCTCCTGGACTGAGGCATCTGAGGCTGAGTCATCCTGCACCTCACCATCATCCGAGGACCCCTCAGAGTCCGAAAAGTGCGCAGCCTGCGCCATAACTGTGCGTTTAGATGCCCTCGAGGGTACGTCACTGCGCAACATCGACTGAAAAGCCGAAGATGCTGCCGCCAAATCTTGGACAGTGTGAGAAAGCGCATCCACCCAGGGTGGAGGAGCTGCCCCAGGAGCCTGAAACGGCACCACAGCCTAGTGCGCCACAGGGGTGGACTGTATATACATTGGCAACCCCGCATAGGGACCAACAGGCTGAGACCCCGGGGGAGTCTGCAATAATTGTGGGACACCCGGGGAATGGGGGATGGCAGGCTGGGGCAACGCCCTAGTAGGGGCGGCAGTCGGGACAGACGGTCCGCGATGGACACCAGCACCTGGGAAAACATCGCCCATGGTGGCTCCTGCGACATAGGAGTTTAGACATACCAGGGAGCGCCTGGCACCGTCCGCACAGGCCGTCCTGTGACAAATCCTCCCTATCCACTCCTGCAGAACAGCGCCTGCAGGAGAACAATACCGGAGCCACGGAGTGCTCAATCTCCTCCTCAGACATGACTTAGGAAGAAAAACGTGCGCACTCACCCGTGTGCTGGACAACAGCCCACAATATGGTACTGTGTAGCACACAACCGTATGTGACGGACCTCACAAATACGTGATCTATATAAGTGAGGTCAGTAGAAACAACCTTCCCCCACACACCTGTAGGGCTTGTAGGAGAAGGAAAGGGATAGGCTGACAGTAAGTAGAAATTAGCACAGATAGGCAGCACTAGCAAAAGTCACATACCATGCAGGAAGATATACTCACTGCACCTTTCACTACAATCAACCTGCCCAGATTCAGTGTCTGGGAGGGCTATAGTGCTGTGTACACTGTCCTTGTCGGGGGAGAGGTACACAGGGGGACCGGTCCGCGTGCTCCCTGAAGATCTGCGCTGCCACTGAGAAAAAGGCTGCTGGAGACCTCAGAGGAGTGGCTGAGTATCTGCAGCTCAGCGACGCCAGACTATGCGCTGAAAGGCGCGCTGAGCTGAGGGGAGGAGCCGCTAGACAGGGAAGGCTTCCTCCCCTGGCTAGCAAATTTAACCCCCGGGTTGCCGGTATCCCGCTTGCCATTTATTAACCCTGGTGGTCTAGTGGTCTGGCAGGGTATGCCTCCGCTGGAGGGGGGGCCCGCCGCCACCGCTAGCCTAGACCGGGGGCATGGGACTGCATTTAAAAGGAACCCGCGCACCGCCGCTAATCAGCGGTGCGCGGCTTACCTTGCTCTCCCCGGCAGCAGTCCTGGGGGAAACCAGAGTCCGGCTAGTACAGACTCTGGCTTCCCCCGCCGCGATCCCCAGTTCAGTGCTGGCGTCACGGCGCCAGCAGGGAGAAGGAGCGGCAGCGTGGGCTTCTGTACAGACAGTCAATCGCTGCCGCTCTGGAGAAAAAAACTACAGTTTAAAAAAAAAAAAAATGTAACCTAGTTAAATAAAAAGCTCTAGGGGGCTGCTCCTGCAGCCCCCCTCCGCAGGGTGACCCGACTCTGGCCGGGCACCATCTTAAACTGAGGTGCCTGTGGCTCGGGGGCGGGGTATAGGGGAGGATGGACCCAAGTGCATCCTGGGAGCAGCTAAAAGCTTTAACTCCGTGGCGCCCGAGGATCCAGGATCCAGCTATACCCCAAGGTCACCCTGTGGACCCCTATGAACCCTGAAGTAGAAATAGGTTAACTGATATGGGGGACAAGTATATGGAGGTGCTATATTAATGGGATAGGTGTTTTTAAGATTGCAGGTGGGTGTTAAGAGTATTTTGATGGTTTATATAAAGGGTCTTTTAATGACACAAATATATACTTAGTCATTTTTATGCACCCCAAAATTAAAAAAAAAAACATTTATTTTGCCAAAAAGCACCTGTTTTCTATCATAATTTGGCTGTTTTATGCATACTTCTAAAACAGCTATTTGACAGATTTAAGAAACCCCAAATACTTTTATTAGGGCCACTAATATGCTTCTATATTGATATCCTATATCACTTTGGCTTTTTTTTTTTTTGGAGTACAGACAGATTTACCCATTTTCACCTATACTTATCACCAGTAAAAGCATGAAGAATTTTCACTTAAATGCCACTTTACGACTTTTGGGATTAAATTGCGTGAAAAAAAGGAGACTCAACAGATAAGCAACATAAATCTAATTCTTCAACTTCATAGGGGGAACAAGGATGACACTGGGTATAGCCTGGAAAGGAGAGTCTGGGCACCAAGTAAAAATTGAAAATACCTGCAAGCCCAGGCTTCTCTCCTCTAAATCCCACCCCCAGCCACTGGACCTCAGTTTAGTTTGCAAGCCTACACAGGAGCAAGGCAGAGAAGAAGGAAGTCCGGCACACACACACAACATAGAATCATACCCCAGCAGGCAGGTGCGTCAGGGTGGGTTTCCTGCGCCACTATGGAGTCAAAGAAAGAGACTTAACAGGTAAGCAACATAAGCTTTCTTTTCATCTTCCTCCACTAGGGCACAGGGATGACACTGGGATTCCCAAAGATGTCTCCTTTGGGCAGGGACGCTCCTGAGCTGCAGTGAGCACAGAACGCCCAAAAGAAGCCTCTGAGCACTCATAAGCGTAAAAGCAAATGAAAGTATGAACAGACAACAACGTGGCAGCTTTACAGAGCTGTTCCACAGAAGCCCCACGGCACACTGCCCAAGCAGTCTTCACTGACCGGGTGGAAGGGGCCATCACAACAGGGGAGGGGGAGGACAGTTCGCCAAGGAGTAAGCTCGACTACCGAAGCGGAACCAGTGGGCCAAAGTCCGCTTAGAAGCCAGCCCCACTTATGAACATCATATAAGACGAACAGAGAATCAGACTCGCGAATATCTCTGGTCCTTTTGACATAAAGCCAGATAGCCCTCACCACATCCATGGAAGCTTCTGGCTGAGAAGAATCCAGTCTGGAAAGCAGGTACTACAATTTCCTGATTTATGTGGAAGCGCGACACCACCTTGGGAAGGTAACACAGATGAGTCAGCAGCACAGTCCTATCTGAATGGAAAACAAGGAACGGGGAGCGACATGATAGGGCGCTCAAATCAGACACCCCCTGGGCTGACGGAATGGCTAGAAAAAAAGTTTTCCATGTGAGCTAGCACAAATCAACCATATTTAAACGGCTCAAAAGGGAGCCAACTGGAGAACTCGAAGAACAAGAAGCCACAGAAGACCTGAACGTGGAGAACTCCCTGGAATAAGGTTTGCACGTCCGGGAGCAGTGCTATCTGCCTATTGAAGAGAACAGATCAGGCCATAACCTGGACCCTTCAAGGATGAGAAGCGGAGGCCCAAATACAGACCTGTGTGCAGAAAGGAAAGGATACGAAATAGGTGAAAAGACCCGAGGTTAAAAACCGTAGTCACACACCAAGAAAAATAGGTACACCAAACCAGATAAATACGTGCGAAAGGCTTCCTAGCCTGCAGCATAGTCCGAATGACCCTTCTTGAGAAACCCTTTGCTCTTAGGACGGATGTCTCAAGAGCCACCCCGTCAGAGCAAGATGAGCCAGATCCAGGTAGAATCATGAACCTTGAGACAAAAGATCTGGCCGCAGAGGAAGGTGCAGTGGTGAGAGTATGGAAAGGCCCAGCAGATCAGTGTACCACACGCGCCAAGTCCAAGCCGGCGCCACCAAGATCAACGTGTCACTCTCTAGCTTGAACTTGCAGAGAAGTCATTGAGATTGGAGGGAAAATGTAAATCAAAAGGGAAGTTCCAAGGAACCGCCAGAGCATCGACCATGAGAGCTTCTGGATCCCTGGTGCGGGAGCAGTATCTAGGTAGCTGATGATTATGACGAGCCGCCATCATGTCTATGTTCGGCAGGCCCCAAAGGCTGACTAGGAGTTGGAAGACGTCTAGATGCTGCGCCCAACTCCCTAACACCTTAGGAAGTTTGCTTCCCAATTCTGAACTCCCAGGATGAAGACTGCGGATAGAGGTGGAATAATAAGAAGAATTGTGCAGACTTCCTGCATGGCTCCTTGACTTAGAATGCCTCCCTGGTGGTTTATGTAGGCCACCGCAGTTGCATAGTCAAACTACCTTTACCGGACATCCCTGATGGAGGTGCGATGCCTGACCAGAGCACTGTATACGGCACGAAGTTCCAGGATGTTGATGGAAAGCTGGCTCTCCTGACGCGTCCAACTACGCTGAAAGGTTAGATGATGGGTTACCGCCTCCGAAGGCTTGCATCGGTGGGGAGTAGGACCCAGAAGGGGCAGCCCTTGACCAGATGTGAGTGCTGGAGTCACCACAGTAGGGAGAGACGTACCTCCTGGGGAAGAATGAAAGTTTGTGCCTTGAGGTTTGGGCAAGACTTGATCCTTTAAAAAGGCTGGGAGTGGAACTGGCTATACTCCACCAGGTCGAGAACAGAGACCCCAGAATAGGCATGCACAAGTGTATGGAGACCCGACGCTGTTCTATAAAGGTACGTATTCTGGCTTCTAAGGTCAAGAACTTGTCCAGAGGGAGGAAGACACACTGAGCTCTGGAATCCAACAAAGCTCCCAAGTGGAGCATCTCCTGGGACGGAGTTAGTGTTGATTTCCGCCAATTAATTATCCATCCGTGTGACTGTAGAAGCTCCACTGTCAGATGGAAGTGATCTCAGAGAACTGTCGGAGACTAGGCCAGAAGAAGAAAGTCGTCAAGGTAGGGTAAGATTCTGAAGCCAAGGTGAGGAGAAGTAGAATCAGGAATAGCATTCTCTCTACCCTGGCCAGCCTCATTTTTCCACATTAAGGTAATTAATAAACGCGGACAAATTGATGTTTAGGAATTTGGCAATTAAAGGCGAAATATCAGAAAGAAAAATTATAAATATGTATAATTTTTTAACAGCAAGGTAAGGGGGAACTAACACATCCTGGTTTACACTAATGTTTTTTCCATAACCTTGAATTTTGTGTTTGATAATCTTAGAGGAAACTATATATTACGGTGGCATCCTATATGCCATCTATCCAATTGTCAGCCATGTGAGTGCCGATATAAAGGAATAATATTTATATGCCTCCTATATATCTATTTGTATTTTCACCTTTAAGCATATGTATATGTGTATCTACAGTATTAGGAATAGTGTGTACAATAATTTCTAAACACATACTCTTAAACTTGCCTAGTGTGATAATGTATCAAAATTAATTACTCTAAATTATATTTTAAAATTAGAGTGCTCAGCCAACAGAGGCCCTGATTCAGAGCCGGACGCTCTGACAGAGCGCTCGCTCTGAATCAGGGAGTCTTTTTTTTTTTTATGGAGCGGCCTCCTGGCCGCTCGCATTGCTGTGGGTTGCCACCCACAGCTAATGCGAGCGGCCAGGATGATGGTCGCGATGGTCAAGACCATCGCGATTATTGGGCTTGCGACGTGACCCTTGTGGTAGGGTCTCGTGGCCGCAAGCCCGAGAGCTTTCGGCTCTAATAGAGCCGAAAGCTCTCTCACTGACCACTTGTGATGTCAGTGGGGCCGCCCCCAGACGGTAGGCGTTCTCATGGGAACGCCTCCGTCTGGGCAGCCACCCCCTGGCCCGCCCACCAAAGGGGGCGTGCTGTCACTCAACATCGACAGCACGCCCCCTTTGGTGCGAGACCCGGAGCGACGGATTGCCTGTCGCTATCAGGGTCGTGAGCAGGTGCTCTTGGCCACCATCGACCTGGTTGCGAGCGCTCAGCGTTCTTTCCCTTCTTTGGCCCAGAGTTGTTTCCCTTCTATTCCTTTTCAGATACTTTAATATCCTAACTCTAGTGAGCACCACTGCTACGAACATTTGACTAGTAATAGCTTAACAGCAAGGGAAAAGCGGATTTCTATTTTTCACTTATCTTTTTTCTTCAAAATCTGCCTGTGCGACGATCTCTCCTTCCCCATTTCCCTCATTATACTCAGATTCCGAAGCCTCTGCAGCGAAGATGTGTTGACATCACCTGTGAACACACAAGGGTCCATGTACAGACCAAAGGGTAATGGCTGATTTGTACTGCAAACCTGAGGAATTGTTAAGAATTGGCTCATATAGGGATATGCAAATAGGTACCCTGGATATCCATTGATGCTATAGTGTCGCCCGGTTCCAAGGCTAGAATGATGAACCGTAAGGACTCCAGAGGAACTTGTCAAGTGTTTCAAATTGAGCATGGGTGGAAAGGAACCATCCGGCTTCTGTACCAGAAACAGATTGGTGTAAAAGTCTATCCCGGTTCCTCCATCCCAGAGAGGGTTAATGAGCCCTGACAGCGCGAATAGACTTGCTTCTGCCTTTCCTGGCTGTGTGGGAAGGCCGGTGGAAAAGAATCAGGAAGTCGGACGCTGCCAAAATGTGAAAGCATAGGCTTGAGACATGACGCCTCTGACCCAGGCAACTGTCGTGGTCTACATCCACTGCCAAAATTACGAAGGAGGCCCGCCCCATCATGCAGCAGGGTTGTCGGCTGGCTTGGCAGCCAGACATATCTGGGAACCGCAACGGACGGTAAGAAAGCAGATTTAGTTGCTGCCAGAGTGGCCACCATCTTGTTCAATTCCGGACTGAACAGAATGTCTCCGGAATAAGGAGGGGCTTCATGCGTCTGCTCGGACTCTGACTTAGCCCTCCATGTGACGAACCAGAGAGCTCTTCTGTCTGCAGTAGCAGACACTATAGATGTTAAAATCCCTGAGTCAATGGCCGCTTCGAAGAGATAGGAAGCTGCCTCCCAAACATGCCCAGACAAAGAAACCAGGTCCCCACTGTGAGTGTCCGAGGTGAGCTTGTCTTCTAAAGCATCTGCCCAGCGGCCGACAGCTTTAGCCACCCAAGTAGATGCCAGGGTTGGACAAGCTAGAGGACCTGCATTAATATAAATGGACTTCAGGAAATTTTCCAGCTTCCTTTCCGTAGGATTCTTGAGATGCAGTGTTAGGGATAGGAAGGAGGAACGACCTAATAACGCGCGTAATATGAGCGTCCATAGGGGAAGGAGACTCCCAATTAGCCCTGTCCGCTGCTGGGAGAGGGTAAAAAGTAGCAATGCACTTGGACACTAAGAGTCTATTGGGGTGAGACCATGCCTCCGCAAGAAGATCCTCTAGCTGCGCTGCAGAAGTAAATTCCATTATTGTCGTCTTATGTCTTTTAAAGATGGGTGCTTTAGATCAAACAAGGAGAATAGCCTTTACTGCTCTAATAAGAGCCTCTACATCTACTGGAGACAAAGCCTCCACAGAAACTGAAGACTTTTCAATGTCAGAGATAATATAAGTATCCTCAGATGGGAAAGTGAGTGCTTCTGAGTCTGAAGCTTCCCCAGATAGAGGAGTCCTATCTTTATCCAGCATTTGCTGAAAAGATGCAGACACCTGAGCTACTCCCTAGACTGACTGAGAAAATGTCTGCATCCACAGTGTCTCCCAACATAGAAAGCTGAGGCACCTTGGTAGGGACAGGGGACACTGAAGCTGCCATCAGGTCTACAAACTGCGACATTACCGGTGTTAATCTAGACGTCCAAGTCGGTTTCTGACTGGATTCAGCGGCAGAGATCGCCTGTTGCAGTGCCATAAAGCAACTGACGCAAAGGCCATTGTGCTTAGGGTCCTGAGGAGAGATGACGACTATACATTTTTGACAGGTGCGCATCTCCCTCCTTGGGAGTCTTCTTTCTGGACATTGTGATCACCACAGAAATCCCCACACACCCAATGACTAAGGGAGAAGGAAGGTAGCAAAAAATGGTCTAAAGTGTTAAGTATAAATATACTGAGAGCTGCACTCGCCCTGCCAGGGATGTCTCCCAAGTGACCAGTGATCATAGCAAGCACACAGACAAATAGTAGAAATAACCACATGCACACAGACCACTCAATGCATGAAAATATGGGCAATATTACTCAACAATCCAGCTATATAGGCAGGAAAGAGTTAAGCTGGGCATCCACTATACAATTTGCTCCCATACATTACCAGGTTTTCACTCCAACCAGCCAAATTGGACAGATATCTGACAGAAAATTGTATAGTGGATGCTCAGCTTTACATTTAAATAACCAGGCTGCAGGGAGCAGGTTATAGAGGAGACAGAAGCCCAGCTTCTCTCCCCGTGCTGCTGAGCCAGACTGAGGAAGTTGGACGCTCAGCGTGCAGAGAGGGGAGGATCCCTCCTGGGGCTTGTTGTCTCTGTAAGATGAGCGCGCCCCAGGGCTGGGGGAAGGGGCTAACAGGGAGCACCAACCCATGGTCCCTAGGGTAAGAGCTGTGGCTGCTATTAAGCAGCCCCCTGCTGCACTGTACCTCCCTGGTGGTCTAGTGGGTGGTGCGGGAGACCGGGAGCCCTCCAATAGCCAGTACCGCCAGTGATCTCACTGGCGGTAAATCTGCTTTACCTTATCCCCTTATCACACCGGAGCCACAGCCGGCACTGACGAGTCCTCGGCCAATGTTACTGGCCCATTCGTCAGTGTTGCGGCCCCGGGCGGTGGAGCGGCATTGGGGGCGTCCTATAGGATGCCTTACACTGCCCATTCAAAGTAAAGAAAATTACAAATAAAACGTGAGGGGACTATCTAACACAGTCCCCCCTGAGAAGAAGTGCCCAGCTTCTGCCGACACCAAACTTAAAACTGAGGTCCAGTGGCTGGGAGTGGGATATAGAGGAAAGGAGCCTGGGCTTGTGGGTATTTACTATTTTCAAATAACTATTAGGTGCCCAGACTATCCTCTCCAGGCTATACCCAGTGTCATCCGTGGGCCCCCTATGGAGTCAAAGAAAGAGACTTAACAGGTAAGCAACATAAGTCTTCTTTTTTCACGCAATTAAATCACAAAAGTCGGTGGCATGTGTGTGTAAATTTCCTGCTTTTACTGGCGATAAGTATAGGTGAAAATGGGGAAATCTGTCTTTACTCCAAAAAAAAAAAAGGCTAAGTGATCTAGGATATCACGCGTGAAGAGTGCAAAAATTTACCATGCGAAAAATTACCACATTATTGCAGATAATTGAATTCCCCTCCGTTTGTTGAATAACCAAAAAAGTGATAAAAAAAATAATAGTTTCCTCTTCATAACACAACTAGACCCCGTCCCAAATATCATTGTCCAATGATGGTTTGTTACAAACAGGAAAAGAAAGCCATTTTGTTACACAATTCCAGACATGGAAAGAAGTTAATCATTTTATTAGAAATGTTTTATTCATACAAAGTTACATACTGAAAGTCTGAAATGTTTTTGTGACTGAAGGTTTAGGAGTCACGAGATGATTGATCACACAGCATTATATATAGTCAGAGTTTATAAGTGGATTAAAAAAAAAAAAACCAAGAGCCCGTTAATTAACTGAACTCATTTGGCTTTTGCATGTTAAAAAGCAATTCATGTGGAATATATATATATAGATAGAGAGAGAGAGAGAGAGAGAGAGAGAGAGAGATTCATAGTTATTTGACCTTCTAACAAGACAATATGTACAATGGAGGAAATAACCTAGAAAGTCACATCATATGAAATTCAAAGAAAGACAAACAAAGACTGTACATTGAAGTGTAAAACATATCCTTCATGCATCTACTTGCATGCGGCTCCTTTTCTCCTTAGACTTGCTCTTGTCTGATCTCTGTTGGGTTGTGGAACCACCTCCATTCTGATTCTGTGTAAACCGCGCAACTGTAGACACACCATCCACAAACTTGGTCTTGAAAAGGACATTGGCATTATTAAACATTCCATCTTTCAGCGACACAACAATAAACTGCAAGAGAAGGGTAGACCATTTACAATGTGATCACAACTTTACATTACTTATAGTATTCACAATGTGTACTATATATAGACTGCCACACATTGAGCCCACAATACCATCAGACCTAAACACATTATCCTCCAACCTCACCACATGCCATCATATCTAACACTTTCACTTACGGCCTTCCCTACTGGCCATAAAGAATGGAAGGCAAGCGCACTACATTCCCCCCGGTTTGCACTGTGACCATCATGCTGAGGAGGTCATGTGATGCGGAACATGGCTGCTCTGATTCAATCTCATCTGCTGTAGAGGAGAAGCAGCTGGCTGGAGGAAGCAATGAGGCTTGCTGGGCCACCTGCTGTAAAAGAACACACAGACTTAAGAACCCCATAGTTTCCCCAATTCCCTAATTGGACTAGAACTGTTGGTTGGATATGCCAATCGGCAGCCATTGATGTTCGCAAATTCTTCGGGGGAATTTGTGTAATTCTTCATGTTAAATATCCCCATTTGCTGATCCCAATTTTGGTTGGGAGCAGCAAATCAGGAAAAGCAAACATTGTGGATTTCACAGATGCCCCAACCCCGGTGTCTGGGGATAGGGGAATTGTCCCAATCCTTTCCATATAACCCCACCCCTCCCTTCTCGTCCATTGCTCCTCAGTATACCACTAGCCCTACATGGTAACCATGAGAAGTACAGATGGACAATTAAGTTGGCTTGTTTGTGTCCCCACTTACAAAAAGAAATAAAATGTAGCAATACAGACATTCCTCACTTATCGACCTACCCGTTTACCGACCGTTCGCACTTACGACCACACCCGCGCGTTATCGTCGGCCTCGAACTTACGACTCGCAGAGACTTTTTAGCGACCATTTGGAGTTACGACCCGCCCTGACTCTTTAGCGACAGGCAGCATGCGTGGCGTCTCAGTGTCAGAGAGATGTCAGAGAAGGATAAGTCAGAAAAAAGGAGCTCAAAGAAAAGGAAGGCTATTGATCTTGACTTGAAAAGTAATATAAGTGATTATGAAGTTGGAAAAAAAGTTCACGAGATAGCAGGTGACTTGGAGCTGGCACATTTAACCATTTCAACAATCTTGAAGAATAAAGATAAAGTGAAAGAGGCAGAGAAAGCATCAACAGGATTTAAATCTATAATAACTAGGCAGTGGAAATGGAAAAATTACTGGCGATCTGGTTTGATGACCATATGCAGAAAAAAAATCCCACTGAGCCTTTCAATTATTCAAGCCAATGCACGCAGTATCTTTAAAACTTTGAAGACACGTGAGGAGGATGAATCGGCAGAAACATTTACGGCAAGCCATGGATGAATCAGCAGAAACATTTACGGCAATCAATGCTTTAAGGGGGGAATCCACTAGACGATAAAGTTGAACGATTGAACGATAATGATAAAATCGTTCGAACATCGTTCGAACATGCAGTAATTGTTTCTAACGATGTACGATGCACGCTCCAGCTGGTCGTTTGATCGTCTCCTCCATCAACTGAACATGCAGGTCAATTTCACTTGATTGCTTACAAATCGTTTACACATCGTTCACGCTGAACGATCAAACGATGAAACACTGTCTGCCCACTATAGCTGAAAGCTCTCAATCACAGATTAAAACATAGTTTATTGTTAGATCTTTTGAAAATCTTTTGAAAATCCTTTGCAAATCTTTTGCAAATTGTTCAGAGTGGAAGATCATATTTCAAGGGAAACTTCAAGGGAAAATCGTTAAGAGGTTGGACAGGGATAAAATCGTCTAGTGGATGCCCCCCATTAGTCAGAGATTCAACCTGCATAATCGCAGTATCAACGATGAGGCAGCAAGTCCTGACGTAGAAGCAGCTGAAAAATTTGTTGACCAATTTGATGAAATCATCAAGAAAGGGTGCTACCGCCCAGAACAAATCTTCAATGTGGATGAAACAGGACTTTTTTGGAAGAAAATGCCCGAAAGGTCGTACATACACAAAAAAGCTAAAGCAATGCCCGGTTTCAAGGACAGGGTCATGTTCGCTCCCAGAACCCACGTGCATTCAAGCAGGTCAGTAAGCACATGCTGCCCGTATACTATCGTGCAAAGGATTGGTTTACCAACTGCTTCATACCCCCGGTCAAGCGTTATTGTCTGGACAAGGGTGTTCCCTTTAAAATTATCCTCCTGCTTGATAATTGCCCAGGACACCCCCCAGCATCTTGATGATGTAAACCCAGATGTAAAAGTAGTGTATCTGTAAGATAGCAGTGGTGTTTTTAGGCAGTCAATGGACCAGGGGGCTATAGCTACGTTCAAAGCTTATTATTTGCGCACAACTTTTTCCAAAATTGTCTCGGCAACAGAAAATGATTGTGTAACCCTTTGTGATTTTTGGAAATCATACAACATTTTACAGTGCATAAAGAACATAGAATCCGCTTGGGAGGAAGTGACAGAAAATTGTATGCAAGCCATATGGAAAAAAATGCCTAAAAAGTCTTGTGAATAATGTTGAAGTGGTTGACATAGGTGAACAAATCTATGACATAAATCAAACAACTGTGCAACTTGCTAACGTGCTTAATTTAGATCTTGAAGTGGAAGATATTGAAGAATTAGTGGAATATGTCGAGGGAGAGCTATAGTATATAATGAAGATCTAATAGAGTTGGAAGCGCAGCAGCACCTGGACGAGTTGGAAGAAGGAGAAGAGGAAAGAATGGAAGAAGTACAAAAGAAGTTCACAGTAAAGGGGTTAGCTGGTGTGTTCTCCAAAGTGAATGCGGCTATTTTACAACTAGAGGGTATGGATCCAAATGTTGACAGGTTCACGAAAGTGGAACAGCAAATGAATGAACTTTTCCGATGCTATCATGAAATTTACGATGAAAAAAAAGAAAATTACAAAGCAGATAACACTAACAGGATTCTTTCTTCTCAAAAGCTACACTCAGTACCCCTACCAGTCCTTCCATTTCCTTGCCATCATCTCCCTTACCAGAGCCCTTTACAGAGCCTGATAACACCAATGATGACGCATAACATGATGAAGGATTTGTTAGCTAGAATGTCTTTTTCATATCTATATTTTTTTTTTTAATGTCGATTGTCCTGTTTATGCTCTGTAAAGCAGGGCTTGACAAATTTTTCTAAAACCTAGGAGCCAGGATGAAAGTGTAGGAGCCAGACCCCCCTTACCCCAGGGCAGCATTACTGAGCACCTATGCACCAGGCAATCAACCCCCATGGCCACACCACCAACGGGGTACCCCAGGTAAACCACCCTCCCACAGCCACATTACTGAACAGCTAACCCGCCTCTCCAGGCAACCAACCCCGAGAAAGACCACCCCTCCGCAGCCAAAAAACCCCGGGCAAGCAAAGCCACTGCCGGCAGTGAGTGAACTAGAGTGGTGGGCCCAGATGCAAGAATATGCTTTGGGCACCTCTATGCAGTGTCCCCAGTAGTGGTCCCCCCCTAAGCAGTGCCCCCGTAGTGGTCCCCCCTCTGCAGTGTCCCTCAGTAGTGGTCCCCCCTCTGCAGTGTCCCTCAGTAGTAGTCCCCCCCTCTGCAGTGCTCTCCCCCTTTTAGTGCCACACGTAATAAAAAAAATAAAAAATAAATAAATTTAAAAAAAAAAACGTACCTGAATCCCCGCTCCCACCGCCGCCTTCCGCTCCTCCGTTCGTCCTCCCGGGCCGGGCCGCTCTGCATTATGGGAGAGACGTCATGATCGGATGACGTCTCTCCCATTACCCACTGCAGGAGCCGGAAGATGGAGCGGCTCCTGCAGTGGGCGCAGCGCCAGTCACTGAGAGTCTAACAGACTCTCATTGGCTGTCACTCAAAACAAACAAACAGCTGCCGGCGCCTGTGTGTTTGTCAGTCACTGTGTAGCGCTGACCGAACTCCGTCTAGTCAGCGCTACACGCGCGGTGCAGTCTGTGTCACAGAGACAGAGACTGCACGCGGCCCGCATGGTGCTGCAGCCCTGGGGACACATGGCACCCTGCCCCCCGGCCCAGCCCGCCACTGACTACAGGGCCAGGGGGTTGCTGAAAATCTGGTCACCAGGCAACCAAGTCTTGTCGCCACTGCGACCTGCCCGGGTTATGTCGAGCCCTGCTGTAAAGGTACAGTATGCAACAGTTATGCCAATACTAACTAGTAGTTATGCTGTACTGTATGCAAAGTAAAAACAGTTATTCAAAATAAAAGTTTTGCAAAGTAATAAAAAAAAAAGCTAAATAAAACAAGTTATGCAAAGTAAAGCAGTTTCCTTTTCTTTATTCATAAAACAATGCAGTACAAGTAAATGATTGCTGTGCATACTGTATACAGGTACAGTACTGTTTACAGTATTGTACATGTATACAATACTGTACTATAGTTATGCATATACTTTATAGTATAGTACTGTATATCCTGTTGATGCCTTCACTGACACTCTCACTCTATTTTTACCATTTAAAATTGTTGAATGTGCCAGCTTCTTTCCAAGTTCATTTTATAATTGCTCGTTTAACGGCCGAGTCGTAGGAACGGAACTCGGTCGTTAAGTGAGGATTGTCTATACAAGAATCCACTATTCTATTTCAGCTGTGGAAGATGGGAGGGGAGCAATGCCTGCAGTGATGTCAACAAACAGGAAATTAACCTGTTTTACACCTATATTTTATTCAGGAGGTTGAGCCAGGATTTCTTTGGGCTGAGGGATACAATTTACACATAAAAGCCCTACATATTCATCAGCTAAAGGCTATCAAAACACTACACATACTCGCCTCACTCAGCAGAGACAGGAAAAACACACGAAGTACAGGAGACATCACTTTGGGGCAGATGTACTAAGCTCTGGAAAGTGATAAAGTGGAGAGTGATAAACTACCAACCAATCAGCTCCTCTCATTTTTTAAACACAGCCTGTAATATGACAGTTAGGAGCTGAGGGGCTGGTAGTTTATCACTTTCTAGAGCTTAATACATCTCCCCTATCCCTTATGTGGGTGTTTCTTCTTCCTGTCTCTACTCAGCTAGAAGCTGGAAAACCTTTCTAGCAAAGGGACCTACAGTACAAAGAGGAAGAAATTGCCATTCTGCAGACCTGGTGTGGACCTCCACCATGGTTAAATACGCTGTTAGCTAATAGGGAACAGGTCCCACCATCTGCAGAACAGGTTTTTGGAGCCCAGTGGTATATGAAAAAAAGAAAAGCGTCACATTCCTTCTCAACACCGGTATGTGTTCAGCATCTCGGCGGTCTGGATGCCTACATTACTGGCGCCAGAACACAGACGCCGGTCAGAATCCCGGCGCCGGCATGCCGACCTCCGTGATGCCAAAGGTAAGAAACGGGGTTGGGTGGATTGACACTAGGGGAAGGGTTAGGTTGAGGTTAGGTTTCGGCACTAAGCGGGGGGAGGTTAGGTTCAGGCACCAGGGAGGGAGGGTTAGGATAGGGTTAGCATACCCACCAACAAGTGTCGGTATGTTAACCCTGTTAGGATCCAGGCATCGGGATAATGACCGCCAGGATCCCGACTGTCAAGACCATCACACAGTACACATAGCGCACCCACTTCATGAAACTCCTCTGTCAAGTAAATACACATGACACAACCAAAGAGTGAAGCACTACCACCTTAGAGGCCAAAGCAACAATAGTGCCAGCAACTCTTAGTTAAAACCAGATAGTGCTTTAGACAAACAAAATGCACAGTGCTAAGGACTGATAAAAAGTATGTGGACCGGGGGCGTGGCCTGGACTTGGAGCTGAGCAGTCGCATTTCCAGTGAGCTCCTGTTACATCAGCCCTAAAAGCCCTCATTGGAGTTATTATTGGGCTCTCCCTTTATCTATGGTGTCTGTTCCTGATCTCAGGACCCTGCTGTGCTGCCCGTGAGGTGGTTTCTGTCCCCGGAGACCGTCTGCTGGCCCCGTTTGAAGCTTGAGGCCTGGTCCGCGCCAAGAAGCCGGGACCTAGAGTTCACGAGCCGCCCGACGGAACCTCCGTTCCACACTTCACAATACAGCCTCCCTCCTGCCTGATAACCCCTGGACGACCCCAAGTGCCTGCCGATCCACACTACACGCTGGTTGGGGACAGGCGGCGTTCCAACAGCTCCTAACTGCGCACCTGCTGCGGGTGCTCCGGACCCTCTGTACCCGTATCGCGGGACGCCGCAGGGCCCGGCGGTGATCGAGTGGAGCTTACCTTCCTGCACCCCCGCTACTGATGCTCTGGTCACCCTCTTCTCTTTCTCCCAGCTTATTGCCGGATGGTGAGGCCGCTTCTGCAGGAGGTGCTGCTCTGCCTGTGGTGACCCCGTTCTGCCTTCATATATGAGGAGGCGTTAGGTGACTCTCCCTCCATACATATGCTTCTTTACTCTGCATACTGAGGCCCTTGCAGGAGTTTACTGGCCGACCGCATTTCCACATTGTGAGGAGATACCGGCACCTTTGCTGCTACATTGCAGGTACTGTGATTGACCACCACAAGGGAAGATAGCCAGTGGATGATATCCGAAAACCATTGGGCCAATTTGCCTGATAACAGATATATTCCGCCTGCTGACCAACTCATATGTTTTTCTTTTCTTCCAATATGTTTCCCTTCATTCCTATGAGTGTATATTGATATTATAACATATTTGGACTTGGAGCTCCCCCGTGTGGCCACGCTTGTAACTTCACACTTCCCTATTTACAACAGTCATTTTATTTGATCTCACAGCAGGTGTCAAAAAAATTTTGCATTGCCTAATATTACTATTCTATCTCCTATATATTGCTTTGGAGATAGATGTTGATCTCTATGGGCTGACACGTACGCTGCGCGATGGCCATGACCCCCTGATTCACCCGTATACTATGGGGAGAGGTACGTGGTGACCGCATCCCGGGAATATACCTCCTGAGGCTATACCTGTATTAATATTTTTGACCAACATTTCTGCTGTGCTTGCTCTTTTTCCTTTCTCTATGTGTGTGTTTTCTTTTTGTCTCTCCTGTCTCTATCTCCCTGATGGGAAAAACTAAGAAGACGGTGCGGACACCTAGTGCTAAGAAGACTGTGGATACATCGTTGCAACCCAATTTGTTCCGCTACCTTACTCCTGACGGTGGTGCTTTTGAAGATAACGCACGCTCTGATTCTAACCCGTCTACGTCGTCTGATAATACTGGACTTATGGCGTCGCCACTTCATACTGGTTCAGGAGATATGTCAGACACCGCTATGTCTGAGGTCCTAGCGCACTTACGCTCTCTCCCCACAAAACAGGACTTTTTAGATCTTGATAAGAAAATTGGGGCCACAGTCAAGGCGGAAATTGCTACTCTTCAAAAAGATATTTCTCATGTGGCACACCGGGTATCTGACATGGAGACACACATGGAGGAAGTCAGTTCTTTCCAACAAAAAGTCCGGGACATTGTCTCTACGCATGCACAAGAGATGAGACTGATGCAGCGGAGATTAGACGATCTCGATAACAGAGGTCGTCGCAACAATTTACGTATCCGGGGAATCCCTGAAGACGTCCAAGGTCCTGGTATTATTGATGCACTTACCAAAATGTTCAATGAACTTACTGATGCAGAACCAGACAATGCAATTCTTTTTGATCGTGCTCACCGGGCCCTACGTCCAAAGGGTCTTCACTCTGAGGTTCCCAGAGACATTATTTGCCGGCTCCACTACCATCATCTTAAGGAAGAGATCCTCAGCAAAGCACGCAAATTGGATGGTATTGAATTTAATGGCAATAAAGTTCAAATTTTCCCTGATCTCTCCTGGAATACACTCCATCAAAGGCGTCTTCTTAAACCTCTTACAGACGTTCTTAAACAGAAAGGTGTCCGTTTTCGTTGGGGATTTCCTCTGAGTATCCAAGTCATGCATGATGTTCGCCAACTAGTCTTACAGACACCAGAAGACCTGGATACTTTCTGTGATGCACTTTCTATTTCAATACCTCCTCTCCAAGATTGGCTCCACCTGTTTTCACGTCTAGATCCACCCGTCTCACCTGATACAAAAGCTCCTTGGACAGCAGTGAGGGGGCAGAGACATAATTCAGCTTCTCCACGAGTTCAAGGGACAGCCTCTGACACCTGATCACCTGCGATATTTAAATGTGATTCTTTGCTATTTTGTTGAGCTCACACAGGATACATTTCCGGAATTGTATCCTTTTTGATATTGTTGGGGGTCAGTTTGCTCACTGATCATTTGATGATTATAGATTCTTATAATTGTCTTGGTTCTTACCTAACAGTTAAATGCTTTCTATTTGTCATTTATACGAAAGGAAAGTATTTATTTATGTTTTTCGTTCTCATCACACAGCAGATTTTGTAAGGTTGTATATGTTTTAGTAAGTTTCTTTACGAAATTTTTCTAGAATTGTTATATTCATATGCCTCATACATTTATGATACTAATGTAGATGGTACTGTTATTTTTATTGTGTAGATGATTTCTTTTTTTTTTTATATTGCCGTTTACAGGATATATGTTAGTTCTTTATTCCCGGGGGGTGCCTTACCCCAGTTGGGTCGTTCCGCATTTTTGACCTTGGAGCATGGGCCGACTATCGTCTCCTGCCTGCTCCAACAGCGGAAATTTTTCCTTATGGATATATTTCTCTGTTTATTCTAATAAGATTTTTTTTTTGTTTTTCTTATACTATTTTATTTCTTTTTCTTATTATTCTTGTTTTTATTTTAATATTTTTGTTTTTATTTTTCCCCTTTTTGGTCGCTATATCTCTACTGCCCATGTAAACTCTTATAAGATTCATATAATGCCTCGCTCTCTGCTTATGACTAACCCTTCCCACAGCCGCTGCCATGGCCCCCCTTAACCCAGAAAATATAAAAATATGTTCCTTTAATGTTAAAGGTCTTAATATTCCTGAAAAACGGTCCACTTTACTGCAAGAACTTCACCTAGAGAGAGTAGATGTGGCTTTTGTGCAAGAAACACACTTTAAACAGCTAGTTGCTCCTAAGCTTGGGAATTATTATTACCCTCGTGTTTTGTAGTAATAACTCTCAGAGTAAATCTTTGGGAGTGGCTATACTTGTTTCTCATAGACTCGCCGTTACAGATATATCTCATCATATTCTAGTGGAAGGCAGATGTCAGATATTGAAATGTAAGATATATAATCAAGTATACACTATTGTGAATGTTTATTCTCCTAATCAGAAACAGAGGCAATTTTTTAACAAGGTCTTGAAACTTTTGGAACCATTGAGAGAGGGATGTGTAATTATAGGTGGAGACCTTAATTGGTCTTTAGACCCTGTGTTAGACTGTTCTTTGGGATCGCCCCGAGTCTCCTTGCGGGATCATCGTAGAGTACGTCAACTCTTTTCTGAATACCAATTGATAGATTTATGGAGGACTCAACATCCAACGGTTAGAGATTATACGTTTTACTCTAACCCGCACTCTGTATATTCATGTATTGATTACTTTCTTATAGATCATAGAAACCTTCAATATTTTCCCCATAGTCAAATAGGTCATATTACCTGGTTTGGCCATGCCCCAATTTTTGCAAATATATGTTTCCCTAACTCGACACCCAGACCGTGGACATGGCGCTTTAATGAGACCTTACTTAGTGAACCCTGTACTAAAAATGATCTTCTAAAAGCCATTACTGAATATATCGATATTAATGACGCTCCAGATGTGTCTAAGATAATGGTGTAGGAGGCACACAAATGTGTGATTAGAGGACATTGTATTCAGCTAGGTTCTAGATTAAAAAGGGAAAGGATGGCTCAACGGCAACAACTTCTAGCCCGTATTAAGTCCCTGGAAACATCCCATAAATCCTCTTTAGATGCAACTACATTGAGAGAACTTACTGAAGCAAGACAGGCTCTTAATAAGCTTCTTCAGGATAAAACTAAATTAGATTTACAGAAATGCAGGCATAAATTTTATCAATGGGGAAACAAGCCTGGCAAAATGCTTGCTAGAGCTTTAACAACTCAGGAGGTTAAAATCTTATGTCTCTAATGTTCGGGATTCAGGGGGGAATGTTGTCCACACTTTTCCTCAGATTGCAGCTGCCTTTCAAAATTATTATTTGAAACTTTATAATTTACGTAAAGAACAAACACCTTCCCATTTATTAACGCATCAGGAAGCGATCAGAAATTACCTCTCTTCGGTTGATTTCCCACAAATCGATGAGAGTGATCTGACTTCTCTCGATCGCCCCTTTACCTACGAGGAACTGGATCTTGCTCTGTCAAATACCCCTCTTGGGAAAAGTCCTGGCCCCGATGGTTTTCCTGTAAGTTACTATAAGACGTTTCGAGCTATGCTTTTGCCCCTTTTTCTGAAAGCCTGTAATGAAGTTTCCGATAGGGTAGGTTTTTCCCCTCAGACACTTGAAGCACATATTTCAATAATCCCCAAAGAGGGGAAGGACCCTGCACAATGAGCTAGCTATAGGCCTATTTCTTTATTAAATAATGATTTAAAATTGTATGCTAAAATGCTGGCAAACAGGCTGAGTTCTCTTCTCCCTGGCTTGATACACGAAGACCAAGTGGGATTTGTTCGAGGTAGGGAGGCTAAGGACAATACCTCTAAGATTATTGATATAATCCATTTTGTTAAAAGTACTGGGTCCCCTGTTATTCTTCTCTCAACAGATGCAGAGAAGGCCTTCGACAGGATTGATTGGCAGTTCATGGAAGGCCTTCTTCGATATATGGGGTTAGGCTCTCACTGTCTTCATCGTATTTTAGCCCTATATAAATTTCCCACAGCCAGAGTACGGGTCAATGGGGCCCTTTCGGAATCTTTCCCGATCAATAATGGTACACGTCAAGGATGCCCACTGTCTCCTCTTATACTTGTACTTTGCATGGAGGCATTGGCGAGGGCTATACGATGTAATTGGGATATTAAAGGTGTGCAGATTGGAGACCATGAGTACAAATTGGCACTATTTGCCGATGATCTCCTTGCTACCATCTCTTTGCCGGTGACCTCTCTCCCTGCCCTCATGCATGAGTTTGATAGATTCAGTGGGGTCTCTAATTTTAAAATCAATTATTCCAAATCCGTTGCCATGAATGTATCAACCCCTGACAGCACTGTGACAAGTCTTAGAGGTGCTTTTCCCTTTGTTTGGACTTCTACTAGTCTTAAATATTTGGGTGTTCTTCTATCCCCTTCAAATAATAATTTGTACCAGCTAAATTTTCCCCCTCTTATTCAACAATTTAAGACAGATTTTCAGAGATGGTCTACATTGAAGCTATCCTGGTTGGGTAAAATTAACACGGTTAAGATGTCTATTTTGCCTAAGGTTTTATATCTGATGCAAGTGTTGCCTATTACCATACCAGTTTCCTTTTTTCGGGAATTACAAAGTTTAGTGAGTCATTTTGTTTGGGGCTCAGGTAGACCCAGACTATCACAGGCTGTATTAACGCAAAGCCGTTTGAGAGGTGGTTTGCAATTACCCCACTTCCTTACTTATTACCATGCAGTTCACTTGTCTAGGATTGTTGAAATGTCTCGTCTATCTGCAATCAAACAATGGTCATGTGTAGTAGGTCACACAGTAGGTAAACCACCCCATGTCCTTTCCTGGATTGTTAAATGTCCGTACTTATCTCACCCGACACTAGGCCCCACTCTACGCTGTTGGAATAAATTGACACCTAGTGGAATACGATCCTTTACAGAACTCCAGCAAATATATAATCTCCCACCTCGTTCGTTTTGGGTATTTCTCCAATTAAGACATTATGTAAATTCTCTTAAGGCTAGTGAACCTCGCTGGACTCCAACTAAATTTGAAGTTTTATGTATGGCAGTAGAACCACCAAGACACCTTATTTCTTCCATATACCAAATATGTCTTGAGTGCTCTAACCCATCTCTACCTTCTTATGTCTCTGCTTGGCATAGTGAACTAGGAAGGGACCTAACTGAGGATCAGTGGTCACAAATATTTGATTTTACTTTTGCTAGTTCTTCTTCACTCCAAGTTCTAGAAACCCAATATAAGATTCTGGCAAGGTGGTATAGATGCCCTGTTCACATCCACCGGATGTTTCTAAATTTACCTGATTTATGTTGGCGATGTCAACAGGCGGTGGGCACACCCCTCCACATTTGGTGGCAATGCCAGGTGATAGCTGATTTCTGGAGGAAGGTTCGACAATTATCGGAATTGATCACTGGTCTTCCTTTATCTGATAAACCTGAATTTTGGTTGCTAAATTTATCTGATCTTCCAATATCCATATATAAAAAATCCGTGTTGCGTCATTTGGTGAATGCTGCGAGGGCTACTGTACCATGTTATTGGAGGTCTTCGACTTGTCCTCCCATCTCTTGATGGTTCCAGAGAATAGATCAGTATATGTATATGGAAGACCTCTCATTGTCTAAATCCTCTCCCCTAGATTTTACTGACATTTGGTATTGCTGGCTGAATTTTAAAGAGACTGCTGAGTACAAAATAAATATTTAAATGCTTCCTAGGATATTGCGACATCCTTTTTTTTTTTTCCCTACTATTATTTTGTTATCTTTCTTTCTATATATTATTATTTAGTTATTTTGATTTTTGTTTTTATATTGATTGTTTATTTTTGTTTTTCATTCTATTTCAGTTAGTAATATTTGAAGGCACGTTCAAAATTAAGCGATTTGAGATTTATTCTTTCTTGCTCCTATATTTCATGTTGTATGAGTATATTTGTCCACTGAATCCATATTGTTACTTGATCTTATTTGCTGTTTCTGTGGGCCGTTGTAGGCCATATATGTACTGTGCGGTTTTCATTTTCAATAAAAATAGATTACATTAAAAAAAAAAAAAAAGTATGTGGACCATAGAAGAAGGGCTGCCAGCCGAGAAACATGACTGAGACCAAGGCTAGGAAAAGGGATACCATGCTAGTGAGGAAGCAGAAGGAGTACCTTGCAGACCCTTTAGAACACGGAAGTTCAAAGCAAAGTCCATCCGTCGTTGATGAATAAAGAAGCCCTCAGACAAGAGAGTTGGTCAGTGAAGTAATCACGGAGGATGGTTAACAGACTGACCTGATCTGTGTACCAGGGCCGCCTGGCTCACGTGCAGGGATCATCGTCCCTTGAAGGAAATGGAGTAACAAACTGTTGAGATACAACCCTAGGTCTCGGGCACCTGGCACCAACTCTGCAATTTAGTCATGATGTCAGCAAGTTTACTACATGTCGAATAGTTCCCAAAAGTATGTATGTAGAAAAGACCACTCACTGGCAATTCCTGAAAACAAGAGATATGGTAAGAACTTACCTTTGTTATCTCTGTTTCTACGAAGTCCATAGGGTCCACAGGGTTGACCTTGGGGTATAGCTGGATCTGGATCCACGGGCACCACGCAGTTAAAGCTTTGCTGCTCCCAGGATGCACTTGGGTCCGTCCTCCTCTATACCCCGCCCCGGCCACAGGCACCTCAGTTGGTAAGCAGCTAAGGCCGGAGGAGGAGACTAAACAGAGAGAAGGAAGACTGGAACACACAAGAAACCATACTCACAGAAATGGGAGACGGAAAACCGGTGACCAGCCACACAGCCCATTTGAAGCCAGGTGCGTCAGGGCGGGCGCCCTGTGGACCCTATGGACTTCGTAGAAACAGATAACAAAGGTAAGTTCTTACCATATCTCTTGTTTTCTACTTCAGGGTCCATAGGGGGTCCACAGGGTTGACCTTGGGGATGTCCCAAAGCAGTTCAACTAAGGGCGGGGACGCTCCTGTGCTGAAAGGAGTACCCGGCGCCCAAAGGATGCATCCTGAGAGGCGAAGGTGTCAAACGCATAAAACCTCAAAAACGTCTGAATTGAAGACCAAGTAGCCGCCTTACACAGCTGAACAGCGGAGGCGCCACGTCTAGCAGCCCAAGAGGGACCCACAGAACGAGTGGAATGAGCCTTAACAGAGGCTGGCACAGGTAAACCCTCCTGCGCATAAGCCTCACAAATAACTGAACGAAGCCAACGGGCTATCGTTTGCTTGTTGGCAGGCCAACCCCTCTTGTGAAAACCAAAGAGGACAAACAAAGAATCCGACTTCCTAACCGAAGCAGTCCGGTCCACATAGATTCTAAGTGCCCGGACCACATCCAAGGAAGCCTCACCAGCCGAAAGATCAGGTGACTGAAAAGCTGGCACAACAAGTTCCTGATTAATGTGGAACTTTGAAACCACTTTGGGCAAAAACTCAGGACGCGTGCGGAGCACTGCCCTGTCCTGGTGAAAAATCAGAAAAGGAGGGCGACAGGAAAGCGCCCCCAATTCTGAAACCCTCCTGGCCGAAGCAATTGCCAGGAGAAAAATGGTCTTAAACGTCAGCCACTTGAGCTCCACCGACTCAAGCGGCTCAAAAGGAGGACCCTGCAAGACCCTCAGTACCACCGTCAAGTCCCACGGAGCCACCGGAGGCACGAAGGGAGGCTGGATCCTGAGAACACCTTGGAAAAAGGTGTAAACATCTGGCAGTGTAGCAATCCGTCGCTGAAACCACACGGACAAAGCAGACACATGAACCTTCAGAGAGGCCAGGCGTAAGCCGAGGTCCAAACCCGATTGAAGAAATTCCAAGATTCTGGAAACCCGGAACACCTGCGGATCATAGTTTCTGGATTCACACCACTGAAAATAAGTGCGCCACACCCTGTGGTAAATCCGCGCGGAGGCAGGCTTGCGTGCCCTAAGCATGGTACCAATCACTGAACTGGAGAAACCCCTAGACCTCAAGACGGCTGTCTCAAGAGCCACGCCGTCAAAGACAGCCGACCCAGATCCGGGTAAAGGCAGGGCCCCTGAGACAACAGGTCCCGACGCTGAGGAAGAAGGTACGGAGCGTCGATGGAGAGGCACCTCAGATCGGAGTACCAAGGACGTCTGGGCCACGCCGGAGCCACCAGCACGAGCGTGCCGCCGTCCTGCTTGAATTTCCGCAGAACCCGAGGAAGTAAGGATATCGGAGGAAACAGATACGCCAGGTGAAACGTCCATTTCACCGACAGAGCGTCTACCAGACAGGCGCCTGCGTCTCTTGTCCTTGACCCGTAAACGGGCAACTTGTGATTGTGACGGGAGGCCATCAAGTCCAGTTCCGGCAGCCCCCACCTGTCCACGAGTAGCTGAAACACCTCTGGGTGAAGCGACCATTCCCCGGGATGCACATCGTGACGGCTGAGGAAGTCCGCCTCCCAATTGAGGACTCCGGGAATGAAGACTGCCGAGAGCGCTGGAACGTGACACTCCGCCCAAGCAAGAATGCGAGACACCTCCGACATTGCTGCCCGACTGCGAGTTCCCCCTTGGTGGTTGATGTACGCCACCGTGGTGGCGTTGTCGGACTGCACCTGAACCGCCCTTCCGTGAAGAGCGGGGCCGGACGACTGCAGGGCCCTGTACACAGCCCGCAGTTCCAGGATGTTGATGGGGAGAAGTGCTTCTTCCGCGGACCAACGACCCTGAAGCGATAATGAGCCGGTCACTGCCCCCCAACCCCGAAGACTGGCATCCGTCGTGAGCAGGACCCAGTCCGGGATCCAAAAGGGGCGCCCCTCGACCAGATGCACCGTCTGAAGCCACCAAGCCAAAGACTGCCGAACCTCCGCGGACAACACCAGCATCTGAGAGCGGATCCGGTGAGGTAACCCGTTCCACTCCGATAGAATCAGCCCCTGCAGGGGCCGGGAATGGAACTGGGCAAATTCCACCATGTCGAATGTCGACACCATGGACCCCAGAACTCTCATAGCTGAATGGACCGACAGGCGGCAACTGCTCAGGCAACTGTGTATCCGCAGCTGCAGGGAGGAGACCTTCTCTGGAGTCAGGAAAATCCGCTGCTGACGAGAATCCAGCAGGGCTCCCAAATGAACCATCCGCTGTGATGGAATCAGGGAGGACTTCTTCCAGTTTATCAACCACCCGTGTGCCTGAAGACAAGCAATGGTCAGGTGGAGATGTCGAAGAAGCACCTCCGGGGAGCTCGCCAGCAGCAGAAGATCGTCCAGGTACGGCAACAGACGTAGACCCTGACCCCGAAGGTGGGCAGCCATAACCGCCATCACCTTGGTGAACACCCTCGGAGCCGTGGAAAGGCCAAAAGGCAACGCCCGAAATTGGTAGTGATGGTTCAGGATAGCAAACCTCAGATACCGCTGATGTGCCGGTGCTATGGGCACATGGAGATAGGCGTCCTGGATATCGAGGGAGACCATATAATCCCCGGGTTCCATCGCCAGAATGATGGAACGTAACGTTTCCATCCTGAACCTGGGAACTCTGAGGTATCTGTTCAGAGACTTCAAATTCAGGATAGGGCGATGAGAACCATTGGGTTTCTGTACCAGAAACAGAGTAGAATAGTACCCCTTCCCGCGCTGAGACTGCGGAACGGGAACAATGACCCCTGCTTGTAGCAAGGATTCTATAGCTACCTGAATCTGACCAGCTTTGGTCTTGTCCAGAGAAGGACTCGTACAAAAAAACTGGTGGGGCGGCCTGAACCGAAAAGACAGGGCGTACCCCTGAGAGACTACTTCTCGAACCCAGGCATCCGTGGTGGTATTGTGCCAACACTGGGCGAATTGGAGAAGTCGGCCTCCCACTCTGGGGTCCCCCAGAGAGAGGCCCGTCCCATCAGGCAGCAGGCTTATCCTCCTGCTTGGAAGAAGGGCGCCGAGCACTCCATGCCTGCTTCTTGGGCTTGGGTGCGGCCTTGGTCGCCGAATGTCTCGGGAAGGACTGGCCCTTGGCCTTACCCTGAACCCGAAAGGACCGAAAGGCAGAGCTCCTCACTTTAGCCGGCGCAGAGGCCGAAGGGAGAAAAGCCGACTTGGACTTAGCCAAAGTATCCACTATTCTGTCCAAATCCGGACCAAATAGTAAATCACCATTAAAAGGCAAGGCCTCCAGACCCTTTTTTGAATCTGCATCAGCCCTCCAGGACCTCAGCCACAGGGAGCGCCGAGCAGATACCGCTGCAGCCGACACCCTAGAAGTGAGCAGGCTGGCATCCAAAGACGCTTCCCCAATATAGGAAGCTGCATCCCGCATCTGTCCCACTAACGCTCTCTGGATATCCGGAGCCTCATCAGGAAAGGTATCCTCCAAGGCATTGGCCCATGCCTCAATGGCTTTAGCCACCCAGGAGATAGCCATGGACGGGCGAGCCACCGCCCCGGAAAGAGAATAAATGGACTTTAAACAAGTCTCCACCTTCCTGTCCGTGGGATCCTTCAAAGAGGAGATAGACGGCAATGGCAACGTCGCGCTTTTGATCAAGCGGGTAACGTGGGAATCCACCGCCGGCGGAGTTTCCCATTTCCTGCAATGAGCTTCAGGAAAAGGATAGTTCGCCGCCAACCTCTTCTGTGGATGGAACCTCTTACTAGGTAATTGCCAGGCCGCCGCCATATGATCCGATAATTGATCAGACAGGGGGAACACAGTTGAGGTCACCTTGGCCTTTTTAAAATTAGGAAACTTCGACCTAGGAGCCGGCGCATCATCCTCAACATGTAGGATAGCCCGCACCGCCCTAACTAAGGCTGGAACATTAATGGAGGACTTAGCTTCCACCTCCTGCCCCATGACATCAGAGTCAGAGTCCTCATGGATTTCTCCATCATCTGAGGACACTTCCGAGTCCGACAACTGCGCAGCTAGTGAACTCACAACCGGACGTTTAGACACCCTTGGTGGCACATCACCTTGCAACATAGACTGAAACGCCGAGGATGAAGCCGCCAGACTCTGTACGGAGCTGGATAGAACATCCACCCAAGGCGGAGGAGCCGTCGGAGCAACACTCTGCAAAGGCACTACAGACTGACACGTCCCTGGGGAAGCCTGCACATACACAGGCAGTCCCGAGTAAGGACCCACAGTCTGGGCCCCGGGGGAAGACCGCAACATTTGTGGAACCCTCGGGGAATGGGGGATGGTGGGCTGCGGTAACGCCCTAGAAGGGACCGCTGATGGGACCGATAACCGGTCCGCAATAGACGCCAGCACCTGTGAAAACATCGCCCAAGGAGGGTCCTGTGATACAGGGGGGTTGGAGGGGCCCGGTACCAGCTGGCACCGCCCGCACAGACCATCCTGAGATAAGTCCTCCCCATCAACTCCAGCAGCACAGCGTCTGCAGGAAAATAGCACAGGAGCCACAGAGCGCTCAGTCTCCTCATCCGACATGATACCGTAAATACACAAGAAATAGGTATCACCAGAGGAATTACGGTTTTAACACCCGCGCACTCACCAGTATGCGAAACAACAGCCCAGATATGGTACTGTGTAGCACACAACAGTATGTGACTGACCCCACAAATACGTGTTTTATATATGTGAGGGTCTCAGAAAAACGCCCTTCCCCCACACACCTGCCGGGCCGTAGGAGAAGGAAAGGGATAGTTATAAGCTGACAGTAAGGAGAATAAGTCACAGACAGGCAGCACTAGCAATAGTCACATACAATGCAGAAAAGTTATACTCACTGCACCTTCCGCTACAATCAACCGCCCAGATTCAGTGTCTGGGAGGGCTATAGCGCTGTGTACACTGTCCTTTAGCAGGGGAGAGGTACACAGGGGGACCGGTCCACTTGATACCGCCTGGGAGTCTGCGATGTGCCAGTAAAGATGGCCGCCGGAGACCTCAGAGGAGGAGTGGCCGAGACATAAGAGCAGCTCAGCGACGCCAGACTCCTAGTTGAAAGGCGCGCTGAGCTGAGGGGAGGAGCCGCTAGACAGGGAAGGCTGCCTCCCCTGGCTAGCAATTAACCCCCGGGTTGCCGGTCCCGCTACCAGCCTGATACCCTGGTGGTCTAGCGGACACGCGGGGTATTCCTCAATTGAGGGGGAGCCCGCCGCCGCCGCTAGCGCCTCCGGTCTGTCCCCAGAGACCGGAGGCTCCTGACTGCATTGAAGTATCCGCGGGCCGCCGCACGCGGCGACCCGCGGCTTACCTGATCCCCGTCGCGTCCGGCAGCAGTCAAGGGAGTCCCCAGAGCCCGGCTAGTACAGGCTCTGGGGTCCCGCCGCGATCCCCAGAGCTGTACTGGCGTCGCGGCGCCAGCGGGGAGAAGGAGCGGCAGCGTGGACGTCCTAAAGGACAGTCTGATGCTGCCGCTCTAAAAGTGTAAAAAAAGAAGAAAAGAAAAAAAAAAAAAAAATTTTCTTTTAAAATAAAGCTATGGGGCTGCTCCTGCAGCCCCACTGCGACAGGGTGACCCGACTCCGGCCGGGCACCAACTAAAACTGAGGTGCCTGTGGCCGGGGTATAGAGGAGGACGGACCCAAGTGCATCCTGGGAGCAGCAAAGCTTTAACTGCGTGGTGCCCGTGGATCCAGATCCAGCTATACCCCAAGGTCAACCCTGTGGACCCCCTATGGACCCTGAAGTAGAAATATAGGTTGCTACTATGGCAGGAAATGCTCGGCTGATAATAGAGTACAAGATATATATATACTGTAAAATCCTTTTCTCTGAATCCATCTGGGGGTCAATGGACCATGGGGTTGCTTGTGGAGACCGAAGGAGCTGGCACTTAATTTACACTAGTATCACTTTAAGGGAGTAGCTCCTCCACTCTGAGCTCCTCCCCACTGCAACCCGCGGTCTTCAGTACAACTTCAAAAGTAGCCCTAAACCAAGGGTAAAACACCTAGTGTAACTGACAGATCAACCAGAACCCACTCACGAACAAAGAACTGAGTGTAAGGGTAGGAACACGATGCCCCCCAGATGGATTCAGAGAAACTGATTTAACGGGAAGTACAAAAATCCGAATTTCTTTTTCATCCGATCTGGGGGACACTGGACCATGGGGATGTTCAAAAGCCGCCCCTAGGGGAGGGTACCCTCAGAAAACCTGAACTTAAGACTTTCCAAACTAAACTAGCATTCTTCGATGCGAACTCCGGAAAGCAAGAAAAACATGGTGAACCTGTTGGTGAACAGTTGACCTCACCGTCACTGGCAGAGTGGCTTCTACAGCAAGCCACAGCACGCATAGTGGGAGCCTTGCAGAATAGGAAAACAGCCCCTGTGAGTTTAGCAGGGAGCTGCCCCATCAGAGCTGAGTGGATACCAGACCCCGAAGCACTCCTCCCATAGGAAGGACAGAAGCATAAATCACATTCACAACAAAATAAAAAAGGACAGCGTCCTGATTTGTTATCAAGACAATTCTCCTACTGAGGCTGATGTTTTATTAAAGCACTATACAATGAGGTCAGGGAAGGGACATAGTGGACATTGAGAGTATTTGATTGAAGAAGGGAAAGCAAAACATAGGATCAATAGCAAAGTTGAATTAAATGGGATAAGAAATAGATTACTCAGAACTCGCCTCATACTGACAGGGATTCTGGTGCACTCTGTTCATACAAACAGCTTAGATTCCTGACCAAACCTAGTATTATACACATGATGGCCTCATAAAGGATGTATACTTGTAGCAATATGGCTGAACAAAATGGTTTACCATACTGTGCTTTTATTGTCATGTGAAAGGGCAGATGTGTATTGTTTTCCACCACAAATGCCACTCAAGCAATACTGTCCTGTTTAACAAAGTATAGTGACCACTGTTTCTCCTACCTGTGAATGACGGAAGTGTGTACGAAGCATCTGTCCAATGTTCTGTGTATGAGAAAGGTCCAAGGCAGCGTCAACTTCATCCAAGATATAAATTGGGGCAGGTTTAAATAGCAACATGGCGAGAATAAGAGACAATGCCACCAGTGAGCTGAAAAATATAAACACACACGTTACTATACATATATTTGCATGTATT
The DNA here is from genome assembly GCA_031769625.1 of Taudactylus pleione. Taxonomy (NCBI): domain Eukaryota; kingdom Metazoa; phylum Chordata; class Amphibia; order Anura; family Myobatrachidae; genus Taudactylus; species Taudactylus pleione. The sequence continues at coordinate 5,281,194 of JAUIMM010000965.1, read as the reverse complement.
ATATATTTAACTATGCCGTCCTCCAATTCCATGTGGTACCATCCAATCAAATGACATCACAAAATAATTAGATGGGATATACTGTTAAACCTCTTGGTATGTCAATCAAGTGGATTACAGCATGTATATGCAATAGAACTAAAGCACTTAAGATGTGCATACTCTACAGCTAACCAGGTAGCCTAACCCTAACCTCCCCCCGGGGGTACCTGACCCTAACCCGCTCTTCCCCTAGCCTGATCCTAACCCTCCTGGGGGATGCCCAACCCTAACTTCCACCGGGAGTCCCTAAACCTAACCCACCCCCACGGCTAACAGGTCCCGATGCCCGGGTTTTCGGTATTTAGACGCTTCTCATTAGTCCCATTCCGGGATTTCACAGTCAGGAAGCCGGTGGTCGGCATTTTGACCGCCCGCTTCCTGACTACATACCACTAAAGGGTAGACGTGGCCACAGCAATAATTTCTTGTTCCATTTAAATAGCTTCCTATCTAATAAATATAAATTACCGTTGTCCACCACTTAATTCTGTCAAATTTTCTTTCCAGGTGCTGCCCAATGCAACCTTAAACTCCAATCCATCCAGAACATTCTTCCCCTCTGGCGGAGCCAACATAGCATTTGCCCCAGGTAACAGAGTTGAAAAGATAGAGCCAAAGTCTTTGTTTACCTAGACAAGATAGAAAGACCTCATTAAGTAACTTGGGTGGTTAAAGGTGGGTACACACTATACAGATATATCTGCAGATCGAGTGATCTGCAGATGATGTTTGTTCGTACACACTGAACGGCCATCTGTGCCTGCCCGCAGGTCCCGGCAGTCAGGGGGCGTGTCCCATTCCCCCCTCGCGGCTGACACTGTCTGCTGACCACCCGTACACGCCTGCCAATGGACAGATATGTCTGCAGACATATCTGTCCATCAGCTGTGCAGCACAGCCAATGCGATATGTCGGTGAGCGACATATCGCCGGTACACACTGCCCGACGGGGGGCTGCAGATACATTGGCCGATCAATTGATCGGCCAAAGTATGTCAGTGTGTATCCAGCTTTAGAACTTTCTGTTCTCTAATCTATATAGAGACAGCCCGCAAACAAAGACTGGGGGCCTGTTTCCACCACAGTTGTCCAGTTCCCGTTACCTTTTGCCATGCAATATTCAAAGCCTCATTTTTCTTCTGATCAAGTTCTTCAATAGTGTCCAAAATCTTTGACTTGTCATTCTCCACTATTCTTTTCTTTTTCATCAAATCATTGTACTAAAGGCAAAAAGACTTTCAATTATTTGTTTACAAAGCAAATGATATCCTTTCATAAAAACAGCCCCATACAGTACAAAGTGATCACTGTAGATTGTTCATTATTTGTTCTGATTATTATACTTAATTTGTGCATTTTACTCAATATAACATGTTGATTAGTTGTTTTGAAATGCATGTTTAATATGTAGCATGAACTGCTTCAAAATATGGATTAACTCCCCCACACACACAAAACATCTCAAAATAATTTAAAAAATACTTTTAGCAACTAGTTTATGAAGTCAATTAAGAAATTATATTATGCACAGAACGCATATGTATACATTTTTTTTTACATGTGGACTAATTTCTCATCATGTACTCTAACTACATATCCTAGCTAATCAAAAGACAATTGATCAGTTTTTCTTAATCTGTACCAAATGGATGCCCTCCTTACAAAGTACTTGCTCAAACAAACACTGAATAATGTTGCACACTACTGGATGTGAGAAGAACCGAGAGTGACACATTTAGACTATAAAAAGGCACTGCACTACTCCAAGTAAAGCTTTATAAAAGGGGTCACAGTTCACCATAAGGTTAGATCACCTGCTAATTAATAATAAGAATTTTTTAGAGTTTGTTCTCAGTAGTTACTACACTGAATACATTAGAACTCACTCTTTAAGAACCAAAAGGAAGCTGAAAATCCTCAGTTCAAGGCAAAGTACATTATACCTTTTAAGAGCAATACTTTCTGCCTATACTAGTAAAGCAAATACTGCAGGCGTCTTACCCTCTCTTCAGCCTGTGTCAACATATTCATTGCTCTCATGTTAACATTTCTGCCCAGTTTCTCCTTCATCTCTTGCAGTTTCTGCAGCCGCTGGCCTGCAGCCTTTGGGTTGTTTGTTTTGAAGTCATACGCAGTGTTTTCTTGGCCAAAAAGATGCTTCTCCGCAGCGATCCACTCATAGTCATTCAGCATTTTAGTGACCTAAAGCATGCACAAAACATCAGCAACCGTCATATCTATAACTAGGAATTTGCGAGACAAAACTGCTTTACTTAAAAATGTTCCTAGACGCGATTATGACAAGTGCACAAAGACATCTATAGAGACATTGCCACCTGTCATGCTGGGAGGTTTTGTCTTGCCTTCTTCTGGAACAAAACAATTAGAACCGGTGAGGTTAAATATGGTGGATTAGGTTTTTCATCAAATAATATATATGAAGTCAATACTTTTTATTTTTATTTTCCCTATTTCTTTAGTTCCACCACAAGCCTTTCTGCCTGGCTCAGAGAACTTTTACAAAAGTAGTGCTGACAGATTCTGGATTTCAAAATTATCTGAGAAACTTATTGAGTAGAAGCATCCTGAAGATCTAGGGATGTGAGGCCCCTGCTGATAGCCATGAGGATAGAATTTAGTGATTACATTCAAAACGGTCTGGAATTGACACAATTGAGCCTCCTCATGTCCAAAATAGTGTTTGAACATCATGAAAACCTCTGCCCTTCTGATCTAGCAGCAATTGCATCGGCTTGGATTATGTTTTGTAGACAATATAACAAAGCTACCACTGATCTTGGACTGTACAAAGACATTTCCTTTAGGATGCTGATGAAACTATTTTGGGATGTAGTTGGCATCTCAGCGGTCGGACTGCCGGAATCCCTACACCAGTTAGAATCCCGGTGCCAGCATCCCAACAGTAAATATTGAGGTTAGGGTGAGGGTTGGTGGGTTAGGTTTATTGTACTTACCGGCCAGTATCAGTATTTTAACCCAGTCGGGATGCAGGCATAGAGATACCTAACCCACAATTTTGTAGCCATTTCTATAAGTGTAAAAGACACAGATGTTTGGTGGGATGTGTCCATATGGCTGCATATAGCGAAATTCTGCTAAATGCAGATGTAAAGATGGACTGATAAAGTGTTCTCTTAAAGGCATATTTATCAAAATTTGTCAATTAAATGCGATTAGCAAGGAAGAACATTGACTGAAATCGCATTATCAAATACTATATTATCGCCAAATGTATAAACATCACGGTGCCTGGAGAGTTTGCACTGTCCTGTCGATTAACTGTCACAGAAAAGATCACTGTTCTCTCCTGCATTTATCTTTCGCAAATGTGAAACACTTCATAGCCTTGTAACGTGTCTGCACATGCTCCAAATTAACATTGGGCATGTGCAAGAAGTACAATACAAGTACCTGGTCCTAGCCACAACCACCGTGCATGGACGAAGTAGAAATGTCTACAGCACAATGTGGCCAGCTTTCACCAGCAAATAAGGTAAGTATGCAATTATATTTCTTTTAGATTTTCCATGAAACTATAATATAGATATTTATAATATGGATCCGTATGTGCTGGGGCAAGCAATAGAGAGAGAGGGAAGGGATCTGTTAGACTGACCCTTTTACACTTGTGCTGTTCCTTCAGGATTAATTCTTTAAACACCTGATGTAGTTATAAATCTGTTTTTAGGTCGAAAGACCATCCTGCAGGGTTGAATCCTTAATACGCCACCTCAATTACCCTGGTTCTTCGACAAATTGCATCTTTTGTTTAGAATGGACTGGGTAGAAACAACAAGAGATATGGTAAGAACTTACCTTTGTTATCTCTGTTTCTACGAAGTCCATAGGGTCCACAGGGTGACCTTGGGGTATAGCTGGATCCTGGATCCTCGGGCACCACGGAGTTAAAGTTTTTAGCTGCTCCCAGGATGCACTTGGGTCCATCTTCCCCTATACCTCGCCCCCGAGCCACAGGCACCTCAGTTGGTAAGCAGCCCAGGCCGGAGGAGGAGACGAAACAGACAGAAGGAAGACTGGAACACACAAGAACCATACTCACAGAAATGGGAGACGGAAAACCGGTGACCAGTCACAGAGCCAATATGAAGCCAGGTGCGTCAGGGCGGGTGCCCTGTGGACCCTATGGACTTCGTAGAAACAGAGATAACAAAGGTAAGTTCTTACCATATCTCTTGTTTTCTACTTCAGGGTCCATAGGGGTCCACAGGGTGACCTTGGGGATGTCCCAAAGCAGTCCAACTAAGGACAGGGACGCTCCTGTGCTGATAGGAGAACCAGGCGCCCAAAGGATGCATCCTGAGAGGCAAAGGTGTCAAACGCATAGAACCTCAAAAAGGTCTGAATGGAAGACCAGGTGGCCGCCTAACATAGCTGAACAGCAGAGGCGCCACGGCTAGCAGCCCAAGAAGGGCCCACAGACCGAGTGGAATGAGCCTTAACAGAGGCTGGAACAGGTAAACCCTCCTGCATATAAGCCTCAATAATAACAGAACGAAGCCAACGGGCTAGAGTCTGTTTGTTGGCAGGCCAACCCCTCTTGTGAAAACCAAAGAGGATAAACAAAGAATCCGACTTCCTCACAGAACTAGTCCGGTCCACATAAACCTGGAGTGCACGGACAATGTCTAAGGAAGTCTCCCCAGCCAAAAGATCAGGCGACTGAAAGGCTGGTACAACAATTTCCTGATTAATGTGGAACCTGGAAACCACCTTAGGCAGGAAATCAGGACGAGTGCGAAGCACCGCTCTGTCCTGATGAAAAATCAGAAAAGGGGGACGACAAGAAAGCGTCCCCAAATCTGAAACCCTCCTGGCAGAAGCAATTGCCAAGAGGAAAACAGTCTTAAAAGTTAGCCACTTGAGCTCCACTGACTCCAAGGGCTCAAAAGGCGGACCCTGTAAGGCCCGAAGAACCACCGCCAAATCCCACGGGGCCACAGGTGGCACAAAGGGAGGCTGGATTCTTAAAACACCCTGGAAAAAGGTGTGTACTTCCGGTATAGCAGCAATCCTGCGCTGGAAGCACACCGACAGAGCAGACACGTGCACCTTCAGTGAGGAAAGACGTAATCCTAAGTCCAAACCCGACTGAAGGAAAGCCAGAATACGCGAAACCCGGAACACCTGGGGATCATATTTTCTGGCCTCGCACCACTGAAAGTAAGTGTGCCACACTCAGTGATAGATCCTCGCTGAAGCAGGCTTGCGCGCCCTCAGCATGGTGGTAATAACGGATCTTGAAAAGCCCCGAGACCTCAGGACGGCTGTCTCAAGAGCCACGCCGTCAAAGATAGTCGACCCAGATCCGGGTGAAGACAGGGCCCCTGAGACAACAGGTCCCGCCGATGAGGTAGGAGGTACGGCGTGTCGATGGACAGGCTCCGCAGATCGGAGTACCACGGCCTTCTGGGCCACGCTGGGGCCACCAGGATCAGTGTGCCTCCGTCCTGCTTGAACTTGCGCAGGACCCGAGGCAGCAGAGATATCGGAGGGAACAAGTAAGCCAGTTGAAACAGCCATCTCACCGACAGCGCGTCTATCAGACTTGCGCCTGCGTCCCTTGTCCTTGACCCGTACACGGGTGACAGGACGCCATCAGGTTCAGCTCTGGCAGCCCCCACTTGTCCACGAGTAGTTTGAATACCTCTGGATGAAGCGACCATTCCCCTGGATGCACGTCGTAACGGCTGAGGAAGTCTGCCTCCCAATTGAGGACTCCCGGGATGAAGACTGCCGAGAGAGATGGAAGATAGCGCTCTGCCCAAGCCAGGACGCGGAACACCTCCGACATCGCAGCTCGACTGCGAGTCCCTCCCTGGTGATTGATGTACGCCACCGTGGTGGCGTTGTCTGACTGCACTTGAACGGCACTTCCGTGAAGAGCGGTGCAGGAAGACTGCAGGGCTCTGTATACTGCCCGCAGTTCCAGGATGTTGATGGGAAGAATCGCTTCCTCCGCCGACCAACGACCCTGAAATGACAAGGAGCCCGTCACCGCCCCTCAACCCCGGAGACTGGCATCTGTCGTGAGCAGAACCCATTCCGGGATCCAAAAGGGGCGCCCCTCGAGGAGATGAGCCGCCTGCAGCCACCAGGCTAGGGACATACGCACCTCCGAGGACAACACCAGCATCTGAAAGCGGATCCTGTGTGGCAATCCGTTCCATTCCGAAAGAATCAGCCTCTGCAGGGGCCTGGAATGGAACTGGGCAAACTCCACCATGTCGAATGCCGATACCATGGACCCCAAAGGGTGGAGATGCTGGATCAGTACCTCCGGAGAGCTCGCCAGCAAGAGGAGGTCGTCAAGATACAGTAGCAACCGTATCCCCTGGCTCCGAAGGCGAGCCGCCATGACCGCCATCACCTTGGTAAATACCCTTGGTGCCGTGGAGAGGCCAAAGGGTAGAGCCCTGAATTGGTAGTGGTTGTGGAGAATAGCAAACCGCAGAAACCGTTGGTGCGATGTTGCTATAGGCACATGGAGGTAGGCGTCCTGGATATCCAGGGAGACCATATAATCCCCCGGTTCCATCGCTAGATTGATGGAACGCAAAGTTTCCATCCTGAATTGGGAACCCTGAGAAACCTGTTCAGGGACTTCAAATTGAGGATGGGGCGATGAGAGCCATTGGGTTTCTGCACCAGAAACAGCGTAGAGTAATACCCCATCCCACGTTGAGACTGTGGTACGGGTATAATGACCCCCGCCGTCAGCAAGGCCTCTATGGCTTCCTGAACCTGCAAGGCCTTGGTTTTGTCCTGAGAAGGACTTGTGCAAAAAAACTGGCGAGGCGGCCTGTGCCGAAAAGACAGGACGTACCCCTGGGAGACCACTTCTCGCACCCAGGCATCCGTGGTGGTATTGTGCCAGCACTGGGCGAATTGAAGAAGTCGGCCTCCCACTCTGGGGTCCCCCAGAGGGAGGCCCGTCCCATCACGCAGAAGGCTTATCTTCTTGCTTGGAAGAAGGGCGCCTAGCACTCCAGGCTTGCTTCTTTGGCTTTGAGGCGGTCTTGGGTGCGGACTGCCTCGGGAAGGACTGACCCTTTGCCTTGCCCTGAACCCGAAAGGAACGAAAGGCCGAGTTCCGGACCTTAGCAGGTGTAGCAGCTGAAGGGAGGAAGGCTGACTTGGATTTTGCCAGGGTATCCACTATTTTGTCCAGGTCCGGACCAAATAGTAACTCTCCTTTAAAAGGTAAGGCCTCCAAGCCTTTCTTTGAATCAACGTCTGCTCTCCAAGACCTCAACCACAAGGATCTGCGAGCAGACACTGTTGCCGCTGAAACCCTAGAGGTCAGCAGACTAGCATCCAAAGATGCTTCTCCAATGTAGGAGGCGGCATCTCTCATCTGTCCTAACAACGCCCTCTGGACATCTGGAGCTTCATCCGTAAAAGTGTCCTCCAAGGCGTTGGCCCACCCCTCAATGGCCTTGGCCACCCAGGAGATGGCCATGGACGGCTGGGCTACAGCCCGAGAGAGAATAAATAGACTTTAGACAAGTCTCCACCTTCCTGTCCGTAGGATCCTTCAGCGAGGATATAGACGGCAATGGCAAAGTAGCACTCCTGATGAGGCGTGTTACATGGGAATCAACTGCAGGCGGCGTTTCCCATTTCTTACAATGCGCTTCCGGAAATGGATAATTGGACGCCAAGCGTTTCTGTGGCAGGAATCGCTTACTGGGCGTCTGCCAGGCCACCGCCATGTGATCCGTCAACTGATCAGACAAGGGGAACGCTGCAGAAGGAACCTTAGCTTTTTTAAAACTAGGATACCTCGACTTGGGAGCGGGTGCCTCATCCTCAATCAGAAGAATGTCCCGCACCGTCCTAAGCAGAGCCCGCACATTGATGGAAGACTAAGTGTCTACCTCCTGGACTGAGGCATCTGAGGCTGAGTCATCCTGCACCTCACCATCATCCGAGGACCTGCAGAGTCCGAAAAGTGCGCAGCCTGCACCATAACTGTGCGTTTAGATGCCCTGGAGGGTACGTCACTGCGCAACATCGACTGAAAAGCCTAAGATGCTGCCGCCAAATCTTGGACAGTGTGGGAAAGCGCATCCACCCAGGGTGGAGGAGCTGCCCCAGGAGCCTGAAACGGCACCACAGCCTGCTGCGCCACAGGGGTGGACTGTATATACATTGGCAACCCCGCATAGGGACCAACAGGCTGAGACCCCGGGAGAGTCTGCAATAATTGTGGGACACCCGGGGAATGGGGGATGGCAGGCTGGGGCAACGCCCTAGTAGTGGCGGCAGTCGGGACTGACAGACGGCCCGCGATGGACACCAGCACCTGGGAAAACATCGCCCATGGAGGCTCCTGCGACATAGGAGGTTTAGACATACCAGGGAGCGCCTGGCACCGTCCGCACAGGCCGTCCTGTGACAAATCCTCCCTATCCACTCCTGCAGAACAGCGCCTGCAGGCAGGGCCGGATTAAGGGGGGGGCATTGGGGGCATGTACCCCCGGGCCCCCCTCTCGGAGAGGGCCCCCTGCCACGGCGACGGGGGAACTAGGGGCACACCTGTGCCGGGCCCCGAAGTTCAGAGGGGCCCCGAGTGCTCAGGGCACCAAGCACCTTTCTGCCGCGTTTCCGCGGCAGAAAGCCAGGCTCCAAGTGGAGACTCTGCATCGCCTCCACCGCCGGCCCTGGCCCCCGTCTTTCTTACTTGAATGGGCTGTGGGCGCCGCCGGCGGAGGTCAGATGCTTGCGCTGCGCATACATTATGCGCGGCGCCGCGTCAGCGTCATTAACTCATTCCCATCTCATGACGCTGCGCGACTGCCTGCGCCGGTCCTCCACCCTGGCATCCTTTCTTATTCACCACTGAGGAGCGGGCGCTGGGCTCAACAATGACAGCAGGGAGCCAATTAGTCACCGACGACACCCGCCGCCGCCGCCTACCCACCACCCGGCAACCTCCACCTGTTGGTCTGGGCTGCACCATCCTGGTCTGTGCACTGTCTGTCCCAGTGTTAGGGTAAGTCAGTGACAGACCTTATTCGTTTAGGCAACTCAATTTTTCTTATATAGATTTATATATAGAGAGAGAGATCTGTATGTATGTGTATATATATATATATATATATATATATATATATATATATATATATACACACACACACATATATATATAGATCTATATCATATACATATAAATCTATATATAAATCTCTCTCTCCATATATATATATCTATATATTATACATATATATCTATATATATCAATATATATATATATGTACGTGTGTGTGTGTGCGTGTGCGTGTATATATATATATATATATATATATATATATATATATATATATATATAAATATAATGTATCTGGTATAGCTAGAAGTGATATGCTTGTACTTTAACACAATAATTGGAGATTGGTTTGTGTGTCCCTATGGCCAAGTCCCTATATTATTTTACCCCCTGGACAAGATAGTCTGCCTGGATTATACAGGTTTTTTTTGAGTGCTCATCCCTGCTTCTTTATACCGAGATTGTGTATTTATCATGTTGCATAGCAACTCTCTTTTGAAGCGCCCATTGGTTAACACACACTGGTCACGTGCGCAGGGGTTTGCGTGCCGCGGGTGGAACGCATCGCTGTTCAGCATGCAGCAACCGCGCTGTGTTATACAATGCCACAAAAGTGACAAAGGCTTCAGTTGGCTAAATAAGTTGGAGATGTAGGTTATCGGTAAGTCACGTTTTTTTAAATGTGAAGTTTGGCACTCTGGAAAAGAAACAGTATGCCGGGGTGCACTCCTACTTTAGTAGACGCAAATAGGTACAGTATCCTGTAGAAAGAAAGAAGCATCACTCCACATACTTTTAAATTAGTGTAAATATGTACCCTGAGGAAAAGATTCATAGAGGTCTTGAAATATCGGTAACTATTTAAACAAATTTGAACTATTTTAAAAGTCTGTGGAGTGCAGCTTTTTCCTTTCTACAGGATACCTATATGCTATATATAATATTAATATTTACCACCGAATTGTACCGTAATTCTCTCTCTAGTGATTGATGATGAATGATTTTTTTAATTTTAGACTTTAGGGCCCCCCTGTCTTAAGTGCCCCGGGCCCCCCAAAGCCTTAATCCAGCTCTGCCTGCAGGAGAACAATACCGGAGCCCCGGAGTGCTCAATCTCCTCCTCAGACATGACTTAGGAAGAAAACGTGCGCACTCACCCGTGTGCTGGACAACAGCCCACAATATGGCACTGTGTAGCACACAACTGTATGTGACGGACCTCACAAATACGTGATCTATATAAGTGAGGTCAGTAGAAAGACCCCTCCCCCACACACCTATAGGGCTTGTAGGATAAGGAAAGGGTTAGGTATAGGCTGACAGTAAGTAGAAAAAAAGACAGAGACAGGCAGCACTAGCAAAAGTCACATACCATGCAGGAAGATATACTCACTGCACCTTTCCACTACAATCAACCTCCCAGATTCAGTGTCTGGGAGGGCTATAGTGCTGTGTACACTGTCCTTGTCGGGGGGAGAGGTACACAGGGGGACCGGTCCGCGTGCTCCCTGAAGATCTGCGCTGCCACAGAGAAAATGGCCGCTGGAGACCTCAGAGGAGTGGCCGAGTAATCTGCAGCTCAGCGACGCCAGACTACGTGCTGAAAGGCGCGCTGAGCTGAGGGGAGGAGCCGCTAGACAGGGAAGGCTTCCTCCCCTGGCTAGCCATTAACCCCCAAGGTTGCCGGCATCCCGCTTGCCGTTTATTTACCCTGGTGGTCTAGTGGTCTGGCGGGGTATGCCTCCGCTGGAGGGGAGGCCCGCCGCCACCGCTAGCGCCCCCAGTCTGTCCCCTAGACCGGGGGCATGGGACTGCATTTAAAAGGAACCCGCGCACCTCCGCTAATCAGCGGTGCGCGGCTTACCTGGATCTCCCCGGCGTCTCCGGCAGCAGTCCCGGGGGAAACCAGAGTCCAGCTAGTACAGACTCTGGCTTCCCCCCCGCCGCGATCCCCAGTTCAGTGCTGGCGTCGCGGCGCCAGCAGGGAGAAGGAGCGGCAGCGAGGGAGTCTGTACAGACAGCCCATCGCTACCGCTCTGGAGAAAAACTGTAGCAAAAATAAATTTAACTAAGTTAAATAAAAAAAAATTTAAACTGAGGTGCCTGTGGCTCGGGGGCGGGGTATAGGGGAGGATGGACCCAAGTGCATCCTGGGAGCAGCTAAAAGCTTTAACTCCGTGGTGCCCGAGGATCCAGGATCCAGCTATACCCCAAGGTCACCCTGTGGACCCCTATGGACCCTGAAGTAGAAACTATGCAATAAGGAGGGACAGGCAGGCCGGTTTTTTACACTATGGAATGTTACATCAAAGGCAGCATAAGTCTGTGATTGTTGTCACTTGCTATACTTCATTCCCACTGACTGAGTACAAAGACAATGACATGGTCCGTTATAGAACCAAGTATAGCTATGTACCATATGTACAATACCCCTAAACTTTAGGGCTTAACTAAAATCTTTCAGCTGTTTAGGGTCGAACTCAGACTTTATCCTGCACCCGTAAGCTGACTTCTCCATAGTGTCTCATAAATTCCTCTGGGATAGAGAAAGCTCAGAGCAGCTCAGGATACATTTTAAGCCTGGCAGGTCTGTCCTGGTGTAATCTCAGTGACTTAGTGAATACACATGCGCAGAGCAACCTCCACTGTCCAGCGCACGCTTTTAGAAAATCTCTCACACCTGTTCCGGACTGGTATTCCCCTGGTAGTCTCCTTATACCGGAAGCTTAGAGAATGGTAAGCGCCTGCATTACAGTAACCAAACAAACCTCTGCATGACCTATACATAGAGACGTGAGAATACAAAGGGGAAGAGAAAGAGCTGCATTGTATACCATATAAGGAGGTGTTCGAATCTACGAGTCTCTACATAACAGACGGAAGCTAACTCATTGCCATGGATTACTGAAGGATGTAATACTGAAGTCACTGTAAGATTATGGACAGAATAAATGCAATTATTACGAAATTAAAAAATCAAATACATAAACAACTTCATGGAAAAACTGTTTAACATGGGGACATTTTCACCCATACAAATACAAAGTATTTCGTTATATTCTCAAGAATTTCAAATTATGTGAAACTAAATGAAAGGCATTGTAATATACAGTATTTTCTTTGCTTAATTGTACCTAGTAGAATGAAAAGTATAAGGCAAAAAGTTACTCTGTTCTATACAAACTCAGATAGGTTGGTTATATTTTCCAAACCTTGTCACATCAACAAAATCATCATACCCCTCGACCCCTTGTCATTAGGTCTCTCCTCATTCTATTGTTTGAGGATTATAACCTCTCAACAATAAAATAGACTCTTAAGAGAATATAAAGGAATTACAGGAGAGAGAATGAACCAATGGCCTTTTTATGGCATTGTACTCTGCAAGCAGATTTACAAGCACCACTAATAACAGAACACACACATTGTATACATTTATCCATAATATTTACATTACAGAGTTTTAATTGTGTACATGATAGAAACAGAAGGTTTGTAGACAATGAACGTTACCCTCGCAGCAGCATCAGCACTGTCCTTCTTGTGTTTACTGATGTTATGTTCTAGCTCCTTTATTTTCAGCTGGAAATCATTGTTACTTTCTCTCATCTTCATAGCATCTGTAGATTTGCTCTTAATTTCTTTGTCATGACCCATGATGATTTCCTTCTGCTTAGCAAGCTCTTCCTGGGATTTCTTCACAGCTTCCTATTAACAAATATTCAATAAGATATATAAAATGTAACTTTACTAATTAATTATCCACATACAGTCTCTTAATACTACATATATTTTTACCTTGTTCTTTGCAACCTCAGCTGCCATGCTGTCTACTTGCTCTTGGTAGCTTTTTATAGCTTCATCAATAGCTTCAATCTGCTGTTGGTAGGTTGTTTGCTCTCTCTTCAGTTCCTCAAGCTCCAAGACAAGAGCATCCACTTCCTACAGCAAATTCAGCAGAATATATAGGATTACCAAACCTGTACACTATTCGGTTTGTTTATTTTAAGATGATCTCTCCTTAAAGACATTGCAGAGTGTCAGATCATTATCAATCACCCCATGAGCACTTCCTCCTGTTCTCTTACTTGATACATTAGGCAAAGTAAGTTTTCATAATGACGTAAGCTCCCCACAGACATCAATCCTGCTTAACCTCTAGACAATACTATTATACTGACATTAATACACTTTTACATTACGAGGAGGCCAACCTGTTGTTTCTCTTTCATCTTCTTGTTTGAGACGTCCGCTTTCTTCTTGGCTGCATCTAGTTTCTGCTGAGCTTCCTTCAGTTCTCTCGCTCGTTCAGCTTCTGCATTTTTCATTTTGTGCTCAAGTACTTTAAATTTTTCCTCTGCCTTTTTCTGAACCTCCTTCGTTTTCTTCAGGGTTTCTTCACTTTCCTCTGATATTGGAAAAGTTATACTTTTAATTCTCTAACAGAATGACCAAACACTTGGTGTTTTTATAGAAGTGCATGTGCAAAATGAGTGTTCGACTGCCTATAAAACTCCAAATAATGGGCATGCACTTGTGTGACCAGTATTTAATGCCATGATTCGGTCTAGATTGGCCACTTGCATGTGGTCCTACTGAAAACGGATTCTGCCTCCTACAAAGCAGCATGTCAGTCACCTAAGGATTTAATGTTGCCCGCTAAAGACCCACTAAGTTCATGCTGAATTCCGTCTTGCAACGCGATGTGAAGACATACAGCAAAGCTTTATACTGCTATACTGAAAGTCCATTCAGTTACCAAAACACAACATTTTTTTTTTTTTTAAAAGGAAAGGTATTCGTATTAGTAAAAAGGGTTTATAAAAAATAAATAAATAAATAAAAACCTAGACTTGCAGTTTATACATCCTCACCAATAGTTTGTTTCAGTGTATCCAGTTCTTCCTGTTGTTTGTGATAGGAACTTTGCTGTAGCTTAGTTTGAAGGAGATCAGCTTCTTCAGACTTCATTTCCCACTGCTGTTTCAGCTGCCGATACCTATGAGAGAACAAAAATGGCAAAACCTTAAAGCAGGTCACAGACTGTACACAAGAACATTGGCTTCACAAATGGCTATATATTGCAATGAATTTAGCAGTACAATCTCACCTAACAGGGTGCACAAGTCTCACGCACCCACGGTCCCTGCTACATAAAAATGGAAAAGATCCTGCTTGATTATTAACACTTACAATTAATGATGGTATAGACAGTGCAATGATAAGGCAGTTTGAATTTTTCTTTTTTTTTTATTGTAGCCAGCATTACTAAGGCTATGTAGTTAAAATGTGAACATTTAAAATGTAGACATGGAGCTATATTGACTGTCTACATTCACAATGTCAAAAATTTGTACCACACCCATAAGAGTAGGCTACCAGACGAAACCATCACATTGAGGGCCTGGCTCCAGTTGTGCTGTTATACTGAGCTGTACGCACTCCTAAACTGGCAATATGTCACAGGAAAATGTATAGTGCATGAAGAGTCTATTGTAGTAAATCCCTAATTTGAACCAGTGGCTCACAAATTTGTCCCCAAGCACCATTTATAGGTCATGTTTTGTGGAATTATGTAATCGTGCACAGGTGAGAAACTATTTTGCTGGGTCTGTAATCATCACACAACAGGAAACCTAAAAACATGTCCAATTCCATTTCTTCACTAAGTTATAAGGGTCATTCCATGGCAGGAGATTAAACACAAATCATCTTACCAGTTACTTTAGTCTCTGTACATATTTAGAACTAGAAGAGTGTTTCTCAAAAACACATTGTGTTTTTCTTTTTATTTTGTATAGTTCAAGTTACTGGTTTTGAAAGTGCCAAATATCCAAAAATGTTGGCATATGTGAGCATACAAACACCTATTTAAAAAACAGGATTTTGGTACTTAGAGTTAAATCCATTTCTCCGATTCCACAAGGGACACTGGAGCTTATGACAGTGGGGTATAGACGGTAGGTTGAGTAGAGCCTGGTACTTTAAGAATCTGAAAGTGTGACTTGCTCCTCCCTCTCTTTGCCCCATCAGCCCTAGTTTTAAGAATTGAGCATGAGAGGAGATGGAAAACAGGATGACAGAGAAGGAGAATATGAACAAGAACACACAGTCCAATCGGACCAACACACTGCAGGAACACAACCAGTCACATAACTATAATAGACAAAACTGCAACAGAACGGAAGCAGAACAATTAACTGGATAACAGGTAAAAAGCACTGGGTGGGCGTCCAGTGTCCCCTGTGGAATTGAAAAAATGGATGTACCAAAATCCTCTTTTTTTTTTTATAGGGGGGAGGGGTGCTGAACAATCCACAACACTCTGCTACCAAAACTCGAGGCTGGTGTCAAACGTATAGAGATGTAAAAAAAAAAAAAAAGTATTCAACGAAGACCAAGTAGCAGCTCTACATAGCTGTGAAGCAGAGGCACCTCTAAGCGCCACCCACAAAGTACCCACCGACCATGTAGAATGCGTGGAGATGATACAGGCGGAGGTCGAGCAGAAGCAATATATGCCTGACGAATAGTCAGACGAATCCACCTGGCTAAAGTCTGTTTTGATGCATGCCAGCCACAACGATTTGCATTATAAAGGACAAACAGAGCCTCCAATTTGCATAGTCTTTCAGTATGGGCCACATAAATTCAAAGCGGCTGCACTACATCAAGGGAGTGAGATACCCCGGAAGAGTCTAATAAGGCCGGGACCACTATCGCTTAATTTAGGTGAGAAGCCGAGTCCACCTTAGGCAAAAAAGAAGGTTGGGTACGCAGTTATGCCCGATCTCGAAAAATTAAGGGGAACAGCAAGACAAAACTCCAAGTTCCGACACCCGCCTAGCTAATAAAGGGCCAATAAAAACCTTCCAAGTTAAAAAATTAAAATTCACATCCTTCAAAAAGGCTCTAACGTGGCCGACTGAAGGAAGGATAAGACTAGGTTCAAGTCCCATTAAGCCGTGGATGGCACAAAGCACCCCTTGAAAAGAGGTCTGAACCTTCGGAATCAGAGCTAGGCGACGCTGGAAAAAAATTGAAAAAGCAGAAACCTGTACCTTTAGAGATCCAGGATGTAGACCTGCGTCAAGTCCCTTTTGAAGAAAAGACGCGGCAAAGGAAAAGACGAAGTGGAAGATCCACGTTTTTCACACCAGGAGATATAAGCTTTCCAAATGCAATGATAATGTACTGATGTCACTGGTTTCCTAGCTTGAAACATATTTGGAATAACCACCCTTGGAATGTCATGTCGTCTTAGGATGGCGGTCTCAACAGCCACACCGTCAAGCGAAGCAGACGTAAATCTGGGTACACGAATGGGCCCTGCTGCAGAAGATCTGACCGTAGTAGAAGGGGCCAAAGTTAATCTGCCAGAAGGAGTAGGAGATCGGAATACAAAGCCCGATGAGGCCAATCCGGAGCCACTATGAGGACGACTCGCGCTTGATACGCTTGAGAACCCGAGTAAGAAGCGGAAAAGGTGGGAATAGGTACACAAGGCTGTACAGCCAAGGAATCAGTATTTATCCGGATAGTCGATTTATCCGGATAGCCATAAGATTATCTGGTGCTTCCACCAACAGAGAACTCCCCAGGGTGAAGTTCTTGACGACTGCGGTAGTCCGCTTCACAATTGACTCCAGGAACGAAGACTGCGGAGATGGCCTCAACGTGCCTTTCTGCCCACAGAAAAATGTGGCTGCCCCTCTCATTGCTAGACGATCCCCCTTGTCGATTTATGTATGCCACGGCTGTGGCGTTGTCGGATTGTATCCAAACCGGATGTCCTTGTAGAAGAGTAGCCTAGTGTTCCCGCTAGGCTGTTTTAGCGGGGCGCGGCGCCCTGCCCTCCTCCTGGAGGGCAAAAAGCACCCTGCCCTCCAGGAGGAGGGCAAAAAGCGCCCTGCCCTCACAGCCTGCGGGTGCCGTTCTCACCCACGGGACGCAGTGTCCCGCGGGTGGAGAAACATGTGGTGTCCCGGTCATCGCCGGAGAATAGACGCCGGGCGCATGCGACCGGCATCTATTCTCCCTTTCTGCAGCGCTTGGGGGCTGCCCAGCGTGTTCGTAAGCGCCGTGCACGCCCCCAAGTATGACGAAAAGGGGACGCGTCTTATAGACACGCCCCCTTTTCATGACCATGCCCCCTTTTTGGGCGCGCGCGCCTTTGCCGCGCGCATAAGGTTACCCTCTCTAGCTCCGGCGCCCTGCCTGCCGCCGGAGCTAGAGTGAACACTAGTAGCCTCCTGCCCTGTAGACTGCCCGTAGTTCAAGAACGGTGATTGGTAAGAGGGATTCCTGGCACGACCAATGTCCCCACCCGCGAAGGCTGGCGTCTGTAGTGACCAGGGTCCAATTCCAAATTCCGGAGCGTCGACGCGCTACCAGATGGTCTGTCCGGAGCCACCAGATCAAGTATATGAGAGTCTGAGGAGACAGACGCACCAGACGATGGTGGGACCCTGACCATTGAGACAGAAAATCTAACTTGAAACGTTCTGGAGTGAAACCTGCCGAATAGGATGGCCTCAAAGGAGGCCACCATCTTCCTTAGGAGATGGATACAAAGATGCACAGACACTTTCTTCGGCCTGAGCACCAATCGAACCAAATCCTGGATGGCTAAAGCCTTATCTAGAGGCAGGAAGATGCGTAGCAGGATTGTGCCCAGAATCATACCCAGGAACTGAAGTCTCTGAGAGGGCATCATTGAGACTTCTCGAAGTTGACAATCCAGCCGTGTTGTATAAGAATCGGATGTGTAAAGGACGCTTGGCGCAGAAGGACTTCTGCCAATGGAGCCTTGATGAGCTGGTCGTCCAGGTAAGGGACAATAGTCACCCCGAGAGCTCAGATGAGCGACCTTCACTGCCATCTCCTTGGTGAATACCATGGGAGCTGACGAGAGACCGAATGGCAGGGCATGGAGTTGGTAATTAGCATCCCTGATGGCAAACCTGAGAAAGGCTTGGTGACACCAAAAACTCCCTCGTTTCTAGCCCCGCAATCACAGAATGAAGGGACTCCATCTTGAACCTGTGAAAAGGAGAGGTACTTGTTCAAAGACTTGAGATTTAGAATGCGTCTGACTGACCCATACGGCTTTGGAACCACAAAAAGATTGAATAAAATCCCTGGTTTCTTTGAGCAGTTGGAAATGGGTTCCAGAACCTCGGCCAGCAGAAGCTTGTCGATTGCCTGATGCAAAACTAGTTGTTGTTTCAAAGGATCGACTGGAAACCCGGTTGTGAAAAATCGCACTGGAGGAGTGAAGGCAAACTATCTTGTATCCATGAGATACCAGATTCCGAAACCAAGTGTCTGGACAAGTCTGCCGCCAACCCTTCGAAAAGCACTGTTGACGAGCACCCACCTTGGGACCCCCGAGGTGGGATTGGATCACGTCATGCCACGGGCTTTTCTGCCCGGCTTGGGATCCGGACGGCGTGCACTGGCAGTCTGACGTCCTCTTGCGCAATCTCCTCGACCTACTGAAGATGAACCTTGAGGTCAACCCTGAAATCTCGCTGGAGCTCGAAAGGAGTGAAATGAAGGTCCTCTGAACGAGCAACACGGAGGAGGAGCTGCAGAAGGTAGAAAAGTGCTCTTACCCCCAGTGGCCAGAGAAATCCACTAGTCCAACTCTGGACCAAATAATATATCACCTGTGAAAGAAAGAGCTTCAACCGCCTGTTTAGACTCATCGTCCACTTGCAAAGCACAAAGCCAAAGTGCCCGACGAGAAGCGACTTCGGAAGCAGAGATCCTAGAGCCTACCTGACCGATATCTCTGGATGCGTCTCCCAAGTATACTGCGGATTCCTGAATATGCTCTGCCAAGGTAATCAAATCCGCCCGTGGCGTGTTTGACTTTAAACCCTCTGCCAATTGTTCCGCCCACTTCTCCACTGTCTTGTTGACCCAAGAGCCGACCCAAGCTGGTCTGAGAAGTGCGCCTGCAGTATATATGGGTTTCAGTGTAGTTTCCAATTTTCGCTCTGAGCTTTCCTTCAATGTATTAGCTCCTGGATCAGGGAGCGTGGTTTTCTTCGACAGACGAGAAACAGATGAATCCACAGGTGGCGGAGTTTCTATTTTCTGCTGGAAAAGGGAGAAAAAACACCTAGGAATCTGGAATTTACGGTCCGGATTCTGCCAGGCTGCGGCCATCGGTTCGTCTAACTTGCGAGAAACAGGAAAAGGTAACTGAAGACTTCTAACGATTCTGGAGCCTCGGGACCAGAAACAAAGTACTTCCCTCACCGTAAGGATGAGTGCTTCAATACCCTACATTGCGTCAGGTTCCTGAGGGGAAGCCTCTACATCAGATTCCTCAAGCATCTCCCCTTCCTCCTCCTGAGACGAGTGATCCTCTTCCGAATCCTGATCTGACTGGAGAACCGCTGGAAGTTCCCTTTTCCTGGACAGTCAACTTACCACGGCCTCAGGAGATTTAGACGCAGAACCCATAACCTGGGAAAGGCTATTCATTGAGCGGGCTAGATCCTGAGCCCACGCTGGTTCGTTAGAAAAGAAAGATGAGTAGTGCTAGGTCGATCTCGGGCAGCCTCCAATTCCGTAAGGGGAGCGGCTAACTCTGAATAAAGGTCTCCCATGACCCCTGCCAAACTATTTATTAAGGACAGTGTGAAAGTCTGTGCTGTGTTAGCCTTCTCAGCTTCACAAACCTTGCACAGGGATGACCCTTCAAAGCGAGCATGGGTAAATTTATTTTTGCATCTAGTGCAGGAAAACAGTTTCTGTGTAGCAGTCTTGTCTATCGCTTTGGAAGACATCATATCCACCAAGCCTCTCAATCAAGCACCGGCGCGGCAGGCAGACAGCTGCGCTGACGCGGCTGTACACAGTACCCAGAGGAAGCCGGCGCTTTGCTCAGACAGCCGCGTTGATAAGCGTCTGATATATCCTTAGAAAACAGGCTGCCTGAATAGTGCTACTGGCACTCTAGATACTGAGTCACAGCGCTAGGGACTCCTGTTAGTGACAGTGTCACTTAGCCCAGTTTGCAACAGTACACCTCTCCTGCTAATCAGTAGAGGTGTGCATACTTACTGTGCTGCTGCGGCCAGAGTGCTGGGCAGGGAGGGGGGAGCGGGGAACCCAGACACGACTCTGTTTCAACTGTGACGGGCCCCCTTTGAGTCTGTGGACTCTATTCTCCTAGGTAGGAACCCCTCCAGATGACCAGACACAGGCTGCAGTGCCGTGGCGGTACCCTCCCTAGTGACTCCCACGGTGCAGGCAGACTGTCACAGCCAGCAGTCTGCCTGTCCTCAATGATGTAAAAAATAAAATAAGAAAAATAGAAAATAGGGCTGGAGACAGCTCCATGTGCACCAACTCTCTCGGGCACATTCTAAAAACTGGGGCTGATGGGGCATAGAGGGGGAGGAGCCAGTCACTTTCAGATTCTTAAAGTGCCAGGCTCTACTCAACCCACCGTTTATACCCCACTGTCAGAAGCTCCAGTGTCCCCTAGTGGATGAAGGAGAAAACAAATCAATAAAATTTGTTCAGAATAAAAATGTTTAAACCATATAAATCAAAAACTACATGAGATAGGAGTGTAAAATTAAAAATTTCTGATCAGGTGTGTAGTCACACTTAGCATAGAGTACAATAAAAATTGTGAAACCTAAGGTAAAAAAAAAAAAAGTCATTAAAAATTAGATCAGTTGATGCACAACACCTGCTCAGTGCATGTAAAGCTGGATCATCAGCCTAATGTACCTTTCAACTGTATTCTTCAGAGCAGCCAGCTCCTTCTCCACCGTCTGCAACTCTGCCTCCTTTACTTTCAGCTCATCCTGAACATCTTTAATCTCCTGTACCTTTGATAACACTGATGGGGCTTGAGAACGAGCACCTGTGGGGAAAAAAAAAAAAAAAAAGCATAATTTTAAACACTTTAATTCCTTGCCAGTCAGCAGTTCAACCATAATAAATACAGATACATCCTCCTTACACACTTAACTGGCTGATATTTTTTTCAAAAAAACTGTTCAGAAACTGTCAAGTTACTTTTTATGGATTAAATTAGGCCAAGAACATCTATTTAACACTTATCCAACACAATTTAAAAAAAAAATTTTTAAAACTATATATACACACACACTATAACAAATAGCAATTTTTATGGTATACTGTAGAGATGGATGTACCATCAATGGCTGATGGCTATACCATTAATGGTTTTATAGAAATGGTTTAAAGCCATGGATGGTACATCTGGAAATTGTAACTGTAAACACTATCGGACAGTGTATGGGCATGATATCAGACAGAGGGGTCGTACATCGCACCCCCAGATCTTATTGCAGGTTCTTTTGATCTGGGGATGCGATGTACGATCCCATGAGCGCTATGCGGGTGGGAAAGGGGGATGCTGGCATATCGGGCGGATGGCAACCCGATCGCACAATGTGTAGGGACCGCCCAATATGTTGGCCATCGGATCCCCCGTCGCGACGCAAGGTTCATATCGCACCGTATGGGCACCTTTAGGAAAATTGCCCATCCCTAAACAGAGGCCCCGTATTGATAGTCTTGATCGATATTGGATCAATATAAAAATTATCCACAAAATTAGCTTTAACAATAATACAGATATTTAAATAATAAAACAATTATATTTAAAAAAAAAGATAATAGATTTTCCAGATATATCTGGAAAATCTATTAAGTATAGATGACCGTGAGTGACTGGGGGGAAAGAGGCACTGCTATGTTTAAACATTCCCGGCAGCTGTAGAGGAGCACAGTGGGGGCAGGCTGGATGTCCCTGGCGGCAAATGCCGCGAGTATATACAGTGGGGGCAGGCTGGTCTTACCGGAGGCTTCTCCTCTCTGCAGCCAAGTGGGGGCTGCTACCACACTGCAACCAGTGTTCAGAGGAAACGGAAGCTCCCTCTGAGATTAGTGGACCAGAGAACATTATATTCTGGCAGCCACCCACAGGCGTTTCTGACTGGTCGCATACGATACACACACACACAACTAGGGATAAAATCACTAAAGTGAGAGTTTTTAGAAGAGAGTTTTAAAAGTGATGTTGCCCATAGCAACCAATCAGGTTCTAGCTATTATCTTCTAGAAGGTGCTAGTTAAATAGAATCTGATTGGTTGCTATGGGCAGAATCACTTTTAAAACTCACTTCTAAAAACTCACTTTAGTAAATTTACCCCCTAGGGTTAATTTTGTCAGAAGCCAATTAACCTACCACTATGTTTTTGGATTGTGTGAAGAACATACAAACGCCTTCTTAAGACGACAATCGGAGAAGTTGCCCATAGCAACCAATTAGCTTCTAGCTATCATTTATCTAGTACATTCTATAAAATGATAGCTAGAAGATTATTTGGAGATGTTACCCTTAGCAACCATTGTCCTCATTACAAAGTTTGATACATCTCCCCATGGTGTGCTATCCTGCTGGAAGTAGCCATTAGATGGGCAGACTGTGGATATAAAGGGATGCTAATAATTACCAACAATTCTCAGGTAGGCTGAGGCATTTAAACAACATACAATTGGTATTTGGGGGCCTAATGTGTGCCACTGTCTAGATTTGATGAGTTTGCTCTGCACACTGTAGCCTGTTCTTCTGTTCTCAGCCTACAGGAGTTGTGTGGTCTTCTGCTGTAACCCATCCATTTCACAGTTCAACATGCTGTGGGCTCAGATACCCCTTTCAGACATAGCCAAAAACACTGAAAAAGTTTCCGTGGCATGGCAAGCCGACCAGAGTCCAAATTACGTCTGAAAGGATCAGACCCGGGTTTGCTACCCTGCAATCGACCAGGGTTATTCCCAGGACTTGCAACCTGGGTCAGTGGCCCAGCTTATGTCTAAATGGCGTGACCTGGGTTATTAGCCCCGGGTTGCGCAGAGAAGGAGCCGATTGGCTGTACGGGGCTGCCTGGGGCAGTTACAGATGACCTCCTCAACGGCAGATGTCCCATTAAAATGACTTCACACAATGCAAGGGAAGACACGGCTTGTGTGTTAAAGGGGTTGACCAGGGAAAAACCCAGGTCTGCAGTGTAGTGTGAAAGGGGTTCTCCGAGCCTCTGTTGAACAAGCAGGGTCAGGACGGTGTATTTACCGGGGCATATGTCTGACAGGGATATGAGATGCTGATCTGCACCACTGTTCTAATGCATGTTTATTTTAGCTACGGTTGCCTTCCTGTCAGCTTGAACCAGTCTGGCAGTTTTTTTTTTTTTTTTTTCTACAAAATGCTCTGTAAATTCTAGACACTGTTGTGTGTGCAAATCCCAGGAGATCAGCAGTTTGACACAACACAAAAGCCACACCAACCATTATTCCACTGCCAATATATTCCCCAATTCTGATGTTTTGTCAGAACAACTGAACCTCTAAACAATGCCGTCACATAATTGGATGATTAGATATGTGTATTAATGAGCAGGTATATAGGTGCACCTAATATATACACAGGCACACACATATACACATTTATGTGAACATGCATTTACCTCCACTAAGTGTTCCCTGTGGATCAAAAGTATCTCCTCCAAGAGTCACTGTTTTAGTCAGTATCCGTTTGTCAAAGGTCACCTTTTTAGCATTGTCCATTGTATCACAAACCAATGTAGTTCCAAATACAAATTCCATAGCTTTTTGCAGCTCTGACTCATATCCCACCAACGTCAGAGCAAGGTGCACATTGTCAGGTCCCACCTACACAAGGACATAGATTAATAAATAGAAGTGGTTTTAGAAAACATAATACAAAATAAAACAGCCCTGCAAAGTTTACATAATCTCCCAATTAAGTTTCCTTACAACCTCCATAAATTTTATTCAAACAAACCGTAGCCTCTTTCCTGAGATACAGCACCGATGAATAAGTTGGGCTAGAATGGACAAATGATAGGAACAGGCTTTGCCTTTGTAGATCTAAAAAACAGTTTATCCCGGCGGGTTGGGCATATTTTGTTGCCCTGAAATGCTGACATGCAGCATAAGCACAGATATTGCTGGCTCACACATTGTAAATTTAAATGAAGTAGAATTATACTTACCAGATTTTTGGCTACATTAACTGTATCCTGTCCTAAACGTCGAGCTGAAATTTTATTAAGAGGAATGATAGTGAGTCTGCGCTTTAGCTCCCCTTTCTCCAGCAACTTTTTACCTGTAACCTAAAGTGTAGAGAGAAAAAAATAAATAAATTAAATAGGAGGTTAATAACACAGCTACAATAAATTAACATTCATACACAAACCCTCCCATAATCTACCCGAGTTATATGCTAGTAGTTTAGAAATTTACCTCTGTATCGACGACAACATTGTATAGCCGACCCCCTGCCACCACTTCTAAGGCAGTTGCAGTAGAAAGGTCTTTCACAGAGATCAATGAAGCAACAAGACCTCTCACATGTTTTCTATCCCAGTTCTTCTCTGGGTCCCTTGCAAAAGGAAATACAGGACAATGTATACCGAAAGTCAGCAACACTTCTATAAACAGGGCAGTACAGAGCAAAATATGGTTTAAAAAAAAAACTAATATTCAGTTGAAATTAGACTTCCAGAAGTTAAGTTTGGTATCATCAAAATGCTGTTAAATATAATAAACCATTGTTGTTTCCTAGAAGTAAAATTAAAATGCTTGTCTATTTTTCCTTATCCAATGCTCATAAGACAATACCTTACCCGTGTCCTGTCAAAAGAAACCACTACAACTCTTGAGTAAAACTACATAAACTTTGCTTGGGCGGCCTAAGTTTTATATATATATATATATATAATATTTTTTTTACATTATGTGATCACCTGTAGCCCACAGGGGCTTACCAGCTTGGCTTTTCCGAAGCAATCAAATTTAGGGAATGTCAGCTCAATGCTATGAATGATCCATGCCAATTGCTGTGCCAGTGACCATTTTAATATCTCAAAAAGACAGCCCAACTACACTCCATAAGTTATTACAAGTGACACACAGATAGTAGTGTTAATGCAAACCAGTAGGATTCAAAGCAAAATTGCCAATTCACAATTCATTATTTGTCTGCATATTTATTTATTGAGCATTCTAAGAAAGTTAAAGATAAAAGTAATAGACATACACAAGATTGGAAAAGGATGCTGCCCGACACCACCACTCAAAACAGCCGTAGCCTGTCAACCAGCAAAGTTGTGGGCTGGTCGTTATTCAAAAGTTCAACCATGTAAGGGATAAAAATCAGTTGCCTAGATCACAGCTATGCAGAATGTTAAACAGGTTAAGGACACCAGTGAAAAACCTTGTATACACAGCTGTAAGATACATCGAACACAAGATGACCAACGTAAAGACGACCCAGCACCCAGTCAGTTTACTGGTGACACATTGACATACTTGCATGTGTACACACACATGGCATTAATATTGCCCCAGAGTAGGTACCGTGTACGACATGGGTAAAACAAAGCATAGCCATATTTATTTTCGGTTTCATTTAAAAATTATGCTAAGTGTTATCATGGCTACTTTCACTCAAGGCTATATAGAGCCTAGTTGGGTGCGGCTCACAGCCAGCCTCTGTATAGATGTTACAGTCTGTATCTGAGAGGCGAGTGCATTTTACTATAATGTAATGGTGTGTGTACATATATGCTAGTGTAGGAACTTGCAGAGATGTGGGGTCCCTTGACGTTGAGCTGCTAGATACACACGGATCGGCAGTGCCAGTGATAGCGCCAACAATTGTCTTTCTGTACTGAATAGATGGTCAAATTAGAGAAGACCCACCACCGTTAGTTTACTGGTGACACATACTTATATTCAAAATGAAGATTGGAGTAGCGTGCCATGAGTGACTCATAGGTTTCTCTAAGGCGCCCTACATTGCGAGACAGATCCCTGCGCTTTTCCAAAAGCTGCTCCTCTTTTCCATCTATGTACAACAAAAATCAATAAAATGGATTAAAAACCATGAACATTACACTGGTCAAAGTATTTCAAACAAACCTAATCATTATAAACAGTACAGCAGCATATACCTTCATAGTTCAGTTTTTTCATTTCTGCTTCAAGTTTTTCCTTATTCTTCTTGACAGCTTCAAATGCCTCATTGTCTTTCTTGTAGCCGCTGTCCATCTTCTTTACCTCAGCCTGCTTGGTCTTCAGTTCCTGCTGCGCATGCGTCAGCTTCATCTGAGCCTGGACAAGAGCAGCCATTTTACATGCATCTATTACCAATAACCTTTTAGTCAACCTAATACACTGAAGCCATTATTACACTAGTAACATCAAATTCAGAAGTTCTCCAAAAAGCTTAGTCTTTAAATATACCACCTCACTAAAACAGGGCTCGACAAAACCCGGGGGCCAGGTCGCCATGGCAACCAGATTTGGCTGCCTGGCGACCAGGTTTTCAGCTACCCCCGGGCCCTGTAGTGCAGACTGCGAGCGGGGTCCACACTACAGAGTAACAAACATACAGCTGTCAGCGGCGGCTGTATGTTTGTTATAGCAGCCGATGAGAGTCTATCAGACTCTCATTGGCGGCTGCGTCGTTCACGGAGTGAGCCGGCTGGAGCTCACTCATGAGCGCCACCTTCCGGCTCAGCCCGCAGCAGGTTGGGAGAGACGTCACGTCATGACATCTCTCCCATAGTGCAGAGTGGCCAGGAGGAGCAGACAGCGGCGGTTGGCGGTAGGAGCGGGGATCAGGTAAGTTGCGTTTTTTTTATTTTTTAAGGGGCACTGCATAGGGGGGATGGCCGCTACTGTAGGGACACTGCATAGGTGGGGGCGGCTGCTACTGTGGGGGCACTGCATAGGTGGGGGTGGCCGCTACTGGGGACACTATGGGGGGCTACTACTAGGGGAAATGCATAGTGGGGTCTACTACTGGGGTCACTGCATAGGGGGGTCTACTACTGGGGTCACTGCATAGGGGGGACTGCTACTGGGGGCAATGCATAGGGAGGACTACTACTGGGGGTACTGATTAAAGAGGCACTACATAAGGTAAACACTACTGGGGGCACTGCAGAGGGAGGATTACCACTGGGGGGCACTGCAGAGGGAGGATTACCACTGGGGGGCACTGCAGAGGGAGGATTACCACTGGGGGGCACTGCAGAGGGAGGATTACCACTGGGGGGCACTGCAGAGGGAGGATTACCACTGGGGGGCACTGCAGAGGGAGGATTACCACTGGGGGGCACTGCAGAGGGAGGATTACCACTGGGGGGCACTGCAGAGGGAGGATTACCACTGGGGGGCACTGCAGAGGGAGGATTACCACTGGGGGGCACTGCAGAGGGAGGATTACCACTGGGGGGCACTGCAGAGGGAGGATTACCACTGGGGGCACTGCAGAGGGAGGATTACCACTGGGGGCACTGCAGAGGGGGGATTACCACTGGGGGCACTGCAGAGGGAGGATTACCACTGGGGGGCACTGCAGAGGGAGGATTACCACTGGGGGGCACTGCAGAGGGAGGATTACCACTGGGGGGCACTGCAGAGGGAGGATTACCACTGGGGGGCACTGCAGAGGGAGGATTACCACTGGGGGGCACTGCAGAGGGAGGATTACCACTGGGGGGCACTGCAGAGGGAGGATTACCACTGGGGGGCACTGCAGAGGGAGGATTACCACTGGGGGGCACTGCAGAGGGAGGATTACCTCTGGGGGGCACTGCAGAGGGAGGATTACCACTGGGGGCACTGCAGAGGGAGGATTACCACTGGGGGCACTGCAGAGGGGGGATTACTACTGGGGGCACTGCAGAGGGGGGATTACTACTGGGGGCACTGCAGAGGGGGGATTACTACTGGGGGCACTGCAGAGGGGGGATTACTACTGGGGGCATTGCAGAGGGGGGATTACTACTGGGGCACCCAGTTAGTGGTGTGGCCATGAGGGTTGGTTGTCAGGGGCGTAGGTGCTCAGAAATGCTTCCCGGGGGGAAGGGGGGGGGTCTGGCTCCTGCACTTTCATCCTGGCTCCTAAGTTTTAGAATAATTTGTCATGCCCTGCACTAAAAGGATTTGTAGGTAGGATTGTAAAGAAATGGGATGGCTCAGTTTTGCTTAAAATGTAATGTTATCCTCCTATTTATTATCAGATACATTTAACTTGGAAATTCGAACACACGTTGAAACATTTGTTATTATTAGACAAAATTGTGGCCAACAAAAAGCACTGAAGTCGAACACAGAATACCTAACTGGGTCTTATAACAAAGTGAAAGTTTTACATGGTGAGTAACCAGCTAGAGTAGTAATTCATGCTGATCGGGTTCAGTGACATATTTATGATATTTAGGATTATCAAATAATAGAAAACGTTTTTCATACCGTTTGCTCCTCCGTATTCTATTTCAACAACTACATTGTTAAGGCCCATGCTTCCACCCTAGACCTGCCATTAACTTAGAAAGTTGGCGTAACACTGCTTTTTGGCCAATCTGGAGCCAATAAGATCACTAGAACTCCTCCCCTCTTGGCTTGAAACAAGTGTACTGCCAGAATCAGATATACCAACGAATAATTCCACAGCCTGTAATGGCATCCACTTTGGGCACCTATGATTCCCTAGTTCTCAAATAGAACCTGATTACTTTGTGGTTGTGTCAAGAGGCCATCACTTCAGGTCCAAAATGTACATTAACCTCAAAAAGTAAGGATTATAGAAACTTTCCCGATTCCAAGGGGTACATTTACTAAAGTGAGCGTTTTTAGAAGTGCCCATAGCAACCAATCAGATTCTACTTTACATTTAACTAGCACCTTCTAGAAGATTAGAGCTAGAATCTGATTAGTTGCTATAATTTTACCCATGTCGGCAATATAACTGTAAACATGATGCTAAATGATCATGTTTAAAACAAGAGATATGGTAAGAACTTACCTTTGTTATCTCTGTTTCTACGAAGTCCATAGGGTCCACAGGGTTGACCTTGGGGTATAGGTTGGGAACCAAATCCGGGCACCACGCAGTTAAAGCTTTTAGCTCCCAGGATGCACTTGGGTCCACTCTCCCTATAACCCCACCCCCCAGCCAGAGGCACTTCAGTTTGTAAGTAGCCAAAGGCCGGAGGAGGAGAGAAAAAGAGAGAGAAAACTGGAACACTCTAGAACCATACTCACAGAAAAGGAGACGGGAAACCGGTGACCAGTAACACAGCCCATATGAAGCCAGGTGCGCCAGGGCGGGCGCCCTGTGGACCCTATGGACTTCGTAGAAACAGAGATAACAAAGGTAAGTTCTTACCATATCTCTTGTTTTCTACTTCAGGGTCAATAGGGGGTCCACAGGGTTGACCTTGGGGATGTCCCAAAGCAGTTCAACCAAGGGTAGGGACGCTCCTGTGCTGAGAGGAGAATCCGTCGCCAAAAAGGAAGCATCCTGAGAGGCAAAGGAAACCAATGCCTAGAACCTTAAAAAGGTATGGACAGAAGACCACGTGGACACCTAGTAAGGCAAAACAGCCGAGGCGCCACAACGAGCCGCCCACGAGGGTTACATGGCCCGAGAAAAAACAAGCCTCAACGACAGAAATGCCTACCCATGGGTAGGCCCCTGAGGAAGACATACGAGGCCATCCAGCCAACATTTCATGATAGGCCGGCCATCGTTTCCTGTGAAAACCAGAAACCGCAGACCACCAATAAGGAGTCCGAATACCATAAGGAACTTGAACGGATCATATAAAGCCAAAGAGGCCGGACCACAGTCAATGAGGCCACCCCAGCCGAGAAGACTGCTGACTGAATGGCCGTACCATAAGTTCCAGAATAATATGGAACCTAAAAACCACTCTAAGAAGAAATACAGGGCGAGAGCAACTCACACCCTGACATGATGCCCTCCAGAAGAGGGAGCCACATGAGAACGCTCCCAATTCAGACACTCTCCTGGTTGATTTAAACACACAGAGAGAGAGAGCTTAAACAATAGACCATGTAATGGCTATCACAACCAGCGGTTCCATTGACTGTCCCCGGAGGGAACAAAGAACCACTACTAACTCCCCAGGAGTCCCTAGGGAGGACAAGTGGAGGCATAATCCAGAAAACACTCCAAAGGATGAACTGGATACCAGAGCGGAGCAATTCCATATCTTAACCATACCGACAGTGTAGAGATCCGCACTGTCAGGAAGGCCAGGCCAAGGGTGAAACCCAAGCCAGCCGGAAGGAATGCCAGAATATCTGAAAATCCTGGACACCGGAGGATCGTATCGACAGGTACGATACCATAAGAATTATGTATGCCACAGTCCGTGGCAGATCCCAGCAAAGTCTGGCCTATCTGCTCTAAACATCTCAATGAAGACAGAGCCAGGGAAGCCCTAGGACCACGGTAGGGGCGCAGTCAAAGACAAACGATCCAGGTGCAGGGAAAAACAAGGACCCTGAGACAACAGGTCCAGATAGTGAAGCAGTAGGAACGGAGTATCGATGAGGAGACTCTGAAAATCTTAGTACCAGTGATGTCTGGGACGAACTGGAGCCCCCAGAAGGAAAGCCCCTCCGTCTCGAATTAAACTTCCGAAGACCTCGAGGAAGAAGGGAGACCGGAGGACACAGGTACACAAAGTGGAAGGACCACTTCACTGACAAAGAGTCACTGAAGGTAGCTTCATTACTCCTGGAGCTGGACTGTAACACCGGTAATGTGTGATCAAGTCAGAAGGCCATGAGGATCAATCCCCTCAGGGAGGCCCCCTCTGCTCACCAGGAGTTGAAACCTCTCTTGGAGAAGAGACTAGTCCCCGGGATGCACGTCGCGACGGCTGAGGAAGCCCGCTTCCCAATGGAGAGCTCCGGGAATAAACACTGCAGAGTTGGCCAGGAGAAGAGCCTTGGACTATGTCAGAATGGATGACATACCTGACATTGCCACCCAACTACCAGTGTTGCCTAGATGGAAGTCACTGTTGTGACACTGTCGGACTGAACCTATTCAGGTTTACCGTGACATATGGGTTAGGCCAGAGTGAAGGTCCAAGACAGCCTAAAGTATCAACAAGTTAAGTGGCAGGGCAGAAACGACAGACGTCCAACTGCCCCGAAACGAATGCGGACCAGACACTGTCTGTAGCAAAGAACACCCTGGACGAGATGGTCATAGCCACCCGGACAGAGACCAACTCGCCTCCGGAGAAAGTATCATCGTTCGAACAGCGATCCGATGGGAAAAACTCGATCCATCTGGAGGGGAGTCAATTATGGCAAGGCCTGGAATGGAACTGAGCACATTCCACCCTACCAAAAGGTAGACACTCTGGTAGACCGCGCATCACAAAGAGTAATGACATATGTCGAATGCGTAGATATCCGCACACTCCAAGTTGAAGAGTGGAGATCTTGTCTTACGCCAGAAAAATTCTCAGAGTCTGAGAATCCAGCAGTGCTCCCAGATGAAGAAAACCCTGTGAGGGATGTAGGGAGGACTTTTTCTCCGTTGACTAATTATCTGTGCCGAGAAGAAGCCACGGTTATCCTGACCTGGCGGTAAAGTACCTTGGTGATCCTGCTAAAAGCAGGAGACCGTCCAGAGAAAGGAGCATTCGGATACCCTGAACAGGTGAACTGTCAGAAAATCCATAAGGCTGGTAAACCCCGGTGGAGTTGGAGGACAGTCCCAAAAGGCAGAGCCCGAAACTTACAAGTGTTGCTGTGGCACAGCAAACCTGAACCCATGCTGATGAGAGGGCTCTGTACGTACCCGTAGGTACGTATCCTGAATACTCAGATATACCCTAAAATCCCCAGGTTCCAAACGTCGGATGATGGAGCATGGACGATTCCACCTGAGTCCTGGCACCGTTGGAATCTGATTCAGGGATTTGAGACAGAGTATAGGCAAATGAGGACCAGTCGGTCACCGCCCCAGAAAGAAAGTAGAACAACCAGTCCCTCACTGAGATAGTGAGGTTGGCCGAAATAGCTCTGCTTACCACAAAGACTGTATAGCTTTCTGGGATTGTAAGGCCCTGATCAGGTCTGAAGAAGGGCCCGTGTAACAATGCCTGTGAGGAGGCTGCCTGAGCAATGAGAGGCCGTTGAGAATCAG
Source organism: Taudactylus pleione (assembly GCA_031769625.1). NCBI lineage: Eukaryota > Metazoa > Chordata > Amphibia > Anura > Myobatrachidae > Taudactylus > Taudactylus pleione. The sequence continues at coordinate 5,248,989 of JAUIMM010000965.1, read as the reverse complement.
TACCTCACTCTGGAAATTCCCCAGATGTAGACCTGTCCCGTCAGGCTGAGGGTATATCCTCAGGTGTAGAAACAGGGTCGTCCGGAAGTCCAGGACTGCTCGGTACTGGATATGGTGGCCCCCGTGGAGGCCGACAGCCTAGGAAAAAACAGGCCTTTAGGCTGACCCTAAGGACAAAAAGACTTAACAGAGTTAGTCCGAATGTAGTGGGAGTAGCTAAAGACGGTATCTCCCCATTAGTGATACTGCCAATGATGCAAAGATCTTGTCAAGGTCAGGACCAAACAAGATCTTCCCCATGGAAGGAGTGTGCACCTCTGCTTTCCCATAACGCAGCCATAGGGTACTGCGGCGGATACAGACGCCGCCGAAACCCTGAAAGTTAGAAGACCGGCATCCCATGAGGTAATCCCACATATGACCACTGCATATTTTATGTGAGCGGCAAAAGATATTTGAACCTCAGACGTGTTGGAGGGGAAAAACGTCACAAAAGCATCACCCTGCGATTGCCATGGTAGGACGGGCAACAGGCCCTGAAAACGAGTACATTGATTTCAGGCAAAGTTACCACCTACGGATCCGTAAAATCCGTCCAGGCCGGGATGGGAGGCGTATTAATGCCTGTAATCCGATGATTAACATACAAATCCATCCCAGAAGGGGATTTCCATTACTTGTGAGGACCCTCAGGGAATGGGAAACAGGAGGCCTTTGTGACTCCTCGTATCTGGCGACAGCCAGACTCCCGCTATGAGATCCACCCGCTGGGCAGAAAACGGGAGATGTATGATACAGGTGCAGGATCGACATTCTCTATATCCAGAATGAACCTGGCTACCAGCCCCAAAGCAGGGATAATAATACTTGAAATCGGCTCCCCCCATGTGAGAGGGAAAGAGCCGAATATACCATCCAGTTCACGGCAGAGCCACTGGTCAGTAACCACAGGGCGTATATCACGCCAATTAGTATTTCGTATAAAACGACATCCACCAGGGTGGCCGTTGTGGTAATCCCTGCAAGGGGAATGACAGACCGATGTGGTATCGGAGGTAATTCATGTACTGTGAAAAACCCCGGCGGGGAGCGACAGTCTGTTGCACAGGGGTAAATTGCAAGAAATTGCGAGATACCCCGAGTTCAAAAGGGCAGTATGGTGAAGTAACTCCAAGCAAGTGACGACAATGGGGCCCGCCCGGCGATCCTCAAAGGAGAGGATCCTGAGAAATAAACCGCCCTTTAAGGGGGTCGTGCAAGGGGCCCCGCACCAGATGGTGCCGCATACATAAACCTTTCTAAGTTAAAATCCTCCGCACTAATTCCTGCAGGCTATGACTTGCAGGATAGCAATAATGGGTGCAGTATCGTGTGCAATCTCCTGGTCAGATATATCTGACTATCTTGACGGAAATATTAAGCAGCGCCATACCGGTCCTGACTGACGCTAAGATTAGCTGCAGGGACCCATTATCAGCGTATGCAACTCACAGTTCCATCTAAAATATGGCAACGTGCAGCACGCAACAGTATGTGACAAACCTCACAGATATTAACAAATATATATATGTGAGGTCTCAGAACCACCCCAGGTACACCTGTATTAGGGCAGATAAAGAAAAGGGATAGATATACACTGACAGGTGAGAGAAAAAGCAGACAGTCAGCACTAGCACAAGTCATATACAATGCAGAAAAATATATATACATACATAAGCATGACATATAATATACTGCACAATGTCGCTACATTCAACTGCCCAGATTCAGTGTCTGGGAAGGCTATAGCACTGTGTACACTCACCCAAAATGGTCAGGTACGCAGGGGGACTGGGCTCACTGACATCCTAAGAGTTCTGCCGCACCACAGAGAGAAAATGGCCGCTGGAGACCTCAGAAGAAGCGTGGCCCGCGGAGGAAGCAGCTCAGCGACGCCAGACTGTATTATTGAAAGGCGCGCTGAGCTGAGGGGAGGAGCCGCTAGACAGGGAAGGCTTCCTCCCCTGGCTAGCAATTAACCCCCCGGGATGCCGGCTCCCGCTGCCGCTATAATCCCTGGTGGGCTGTGGACACGCGGGGTATGCCTCCATGGAGGGGGAGCCCGCCGCCACCGCTAGCGCCTCCGGTCTGTCCCCAGAGACCGGAGGCATAAGGCTGCATATTCACACGTGGATCACCGCAAGCGGTGACCACGCGACTTACCTGTCCCCGTCGATCCGGCAGCAGCCCAGGGATTCCTCCAGAGCCCGGCTAGTACAGACTCTGGGGTCCCGCTGAGATCCCCAGATCTGTACTGGCGTCGCAGCGCCGGCGGGGTGTAGGAGCGGCAGCTCAGACGTCCATTGGACAGTCTGATGCTGCCGCTCTGAAGAGTAGTAAAAAATAATAAAATAAAACTCTTTTAAGCTTAGGGGCTGCTAAGCAGCCCCCCTGCAGTAACGGTGACCCAACTCCTGCCGGGCACCAACTTAAACTGAGGTGCCTCTGGCTGGGGGGTGGGGTTATAGGGAGAGTGGACCCAAGTGCATCCTGGGAGCTAAAAGCTTTAACTGCGTGGTGCCCGGATTTGGTTCCCAACCTATACCCCAAGGTCAACCCTGTGGACCCCCTATGGACCCTGAAGTAGAAAGTTATAATTCTAACACCTTTAAAATTGCTGCAAGTAACATTTCAACTATGTCTGCATTACGGCACCAGCATTCTGCTGTCCACATAGTCGCTGCCGACATCTTGATCCTCAACAAAACGTGTGTATGCCCTGACTTAGGCCAGATTTCAACCCTTTACTAACTTGTTCAGATCATATTCAGTGGTCTTATTGAACAAAGCAGAAGATAACTTGTACCTTAATGTGGTGCCTTCTGTCACTTAGGATACATTAATATTTATCTGACATTTACTGTCTGTGCTAACTTTAAGAGATGTGGCACCTTGAATAGATATGGTCACCGGCACCCTCTGTACCCAGCCCACAGGTATCCTGTTTTCTGCTCCCATTTATAGCGCAGACCCTCCAACCATGTAGATGAGAAGTGGGCCTTCTATGGGCGGTATTCAATTGTTTTCGTGGTCCGGATCTCCCATCTAAAGTGACAGGAGATCGCGGGCCGCTATTCAATTGTTCCTGCTTTTTGCGCTGATTACGCCCAAAGTGGTCGGGTTTAGCCACATAAATCGGCTACCCCCGACCAAAGTGCTGGGCGCGATCGCGAAAAGTGCAGTTTCGTTGCCAAAACAGGTAAATTTTCGCCCATTCCAGCACGCACCCCCCTGGGGCTGCAAGCTGAAATGGAGCACTGGCAGCTGATCGCACCCGACAGGAGCAACAATTGAATAGCTCCGTCTGGCGCAAAGGGGGCTGGAAACAATTGAATTCCGCCCTGTGTGTGAATGTATTACAAAGGAAGTTTAAGAGATGCGCTCAAAAACATTATAACAAACAATGTATTTAGTTCAAGTTAAAAAGCAATTACACCTGGGCTAAAAGTATATAGACCAGAAAAATTAAAAAAAAAAAAAATTAAAAAGGTGTAAAAGCTAAAAACATAAGGAAAGATACATTTGTAGCACCTATAAATTACTGTAGCAATAATCCTTAGTCATTGCATAGAAGAAAATGTTGCAATATTCCTCAATTATTACATGAGGCAGTAAATACAACTGTGACTATCAGAATGCAGTGTAGCACAGAATTATCCAGGAAAATACATCAGTGCCATTACATTAGCATTTGGTCAAGAAGCTCCAAATTATCAAAGATAAAATGCACTAAATAAGTATATATGTTTCAAGCATGCATAGATGTTCAACTATTTAAAGTCGTTTTGCATGAGTTATCAATAACCATGGAATTCAACAAGTTTTAGCAAGCAGTGACCAAGTTATCTGAATTCAAAAGTCTAGAGTTGCACATTTAAAATGAGTTTTCAAGAAAGTTCAACTGTTATGGAGCGTACACACGGTCAGATCTGTCAGACTTGTCAGATTTGTCAGATGAACGATTGAACGATTAAACGATCTGAACGATTTGAACGATTTTACCAAAGTTTTGAACGATTTGAACGATTGAACGATTTTTGACTACATTAAAATGAATGGAATCGTCCAAGTCTGACTGCAAACCCATCAGATGTCAGATATCGTTATCTGACAAACGGGAACGCGCATCGTTGATCGTCCATCGTTCAGGCATGTCAGATATGAACGATTTTCCATCAGATATGAACGACTGAACGATTTTTAAATCGTTATCGTTCATATCTGAAGGAAAAATCTGATCGTGTGTATGCACCATTAGAGATGTTTATATAGTTGGCCATCTAACCAATATAAGTAAATGAATGGTCAACGACAATTAGAACCTGTGCTTTACAGTGTATTCTTTGAAAAATAGATAGAGTGGATCTCACCACTAAGTAACCCACGTAGCGGACCTCTAGCGCCCTGCCAGATTTTAAAGGGCACAATGCGCCGTCCCCCTTAGCGGCACCCCGCCAAAACAGCCGTCCCCACCTGTGGGCTGCAGTGTTCTGCAGGTGGGGAAAATTGCGGTTTAGCGTTTACCGCTGGTAAATGGATGCTGGGCGCCTCCAAGAGTGATGAAAATGGGGCGTGTTTAAAAGACACACTTTTCCCATGGATACGCCCCCTTTTTGGGCGCACGCGCCAGAGTGCCCTTTCATTATGTCCGGCGCTGGACCTAGAGTAAACACTAGACCTCTGAGTGAGTCTAGGCCCTATTTGGTATCAAGACCTTTAACGGAACAGTCTGCTCCCCAAATAGTGAAGGAGGGAGAGAAGATCTCTCAGGTGGCTGTCCTCTTTATTTACAATTCTCTGCTCCTTCCAACTTCATTTATGATTGCATTCACCTGTGTTTTTAGCTCCATTTTCAGCAATTATTTCAAAACAGATGACAGCAATCATAAATGAAGTGGGGAGTCCAGGAGAGGAGCATTTTGTACAAGGTGGAAGGGGTCATGTTGGAGGGTATGATGGCGCCTGGACTTCTATTATCATAATAAGAGCAGCATTTGCTCTTTTAGGAATCCCCAAAGAGAACTTTTAACAACAGTGCACAAAGCCATGTATCAGTAAACACTGACCTGTCCGAACCACAAGATTCCCAACATTCATATCTCTAAAAAATTATATTATAGCATTTAGTTTTACCTGTTTGGACTCAGTTTCTGCTTTACTGATCTCATTCTTGCAAGTCATCATCTGTCCTGCAAGTGTAGCCTCCTCTCCATCCTCATTGCTGGACAGACCAGCAGACACGGCATTAAAATGTTGCTGAGCAGCAGTAAAGCCCTCTGCATCCTTATGACTGGCCTCCTGCAGGGAGCTCAGGCTGTCTGTTATCTTCTTAATTTCTTTCTCTTTGTTAGTCAAAGCCTTAGCATCCTTCATTAAAACAATCAGAATGTTACAGTTTGTTACATGAAAACACTGTTCTCACCATACAGACTTTGTAACTTACCTCGTCCATACTCTTCACCAACTCCTTTCGTTTCTTCTCCTCTCCTTTCAGGTTTTGTTTTTTGAGATCCAAGGAGCTCTGTGCTTTAGTGTCAGTTCTCTGAGCTTCAGCAAGGCTTTCTTCTAAACTCCTTAATGCCCCTCCAATTTCCTGCAAAATAAATCAACAGAACACAGCCTACAATTACTACCGGGCACAAGGGACATTAACCTACTGGAAGTTTTCAGTTTCAAATCCACCAAACTGAAAATCGCTACCAATTAGTGTGTTGTTCTATATACAATAGCAGAACATGCATTTATTAAAGCTCTTTATAGTCACATAACTAAAGCTACAAATGCTAGCATTTATGAATTTGCAGTTGTTTGGCCTGAACATTGAATGATCATATTTTCACTAATTGACTCTTCACGTGTTTGGAAAGTCAACCACTGCTCTATTTATTTGTCAGTCAAGATGAATAAACAGATCCTAGCAAGTGTGGTCACCTTTAAAAGACATAAAAATCACTGCCTATGGAACGACAAAGTCATTCTTATAGCCTAATAACCTACCAATACTTATAAATAAATATTTGATCAGGCTAACAACTATTTAATAAAGCATCTTGTAACTTATATAAGTTGCTTTCAAACAAGCAGCGGTTAGTCGTACCTGATCTCTCTTCTTCTCCAGCCCTGCTATCTCTTTATTCAATTCTTTAACCTTTCCCTCATTCTCCGCCATGGTCTCCTGAAGCTTAAGGATTGAATCCTGCATTTCCTTCAGCTCCTCAGCAGAACGCAGCTTGGTCTCCTCTGCACAGACAAACTGGTAGGCCACATAGAGGCGGCTCAGATGCTCTATTTCTCGTGTGATTTTCTGGTATTCCAAATAAGATGATCTTTCCTAGAAAGCCAGTGTGGACAGAAAGTATTTTTTATTCCTTCAGTAGATAAAATATACATCATCTATGCCGATAGGACCCAGGTAAAAAAGTAATAATAAAGTAATAGTTACAATAACTGCACGTTAAATGTGAAATGGTTAAAATATACTTCATGTGAAGCCCATTGAAACTAAGTATATGCCCATTTAATTTCACAAACGTGTGCGGTGCATATATAATATTATTTGAAAGTACTCAATTGACTTATGGTAAATTTTAGCTTGTAAATCACTTTTTTTGAAGGACCTTAAAGCAGCACACGTACCTCCTTAAGTTTATGTATTGTCGGGGTGATCTCTTCTTCCAGAATCTATTGAAAATATACATCGGTAAATAAATAACAGTAAAGTTTTATAGTATTATTTACATTATGTTCTACTTAAAAAAAATGTAAGACTAAAGTTTTTCATAGTTTTTAGCATAGATTACACTGTCATTATGGCAAATGCTACAAAATGTAATGTAATGATGACTATACCTATGGACCATTGCTAGTGGCAATTGTAAAGGAGGTGGGGTAGGAATATTACTCTCCCAATCTTTCACATTCACAGTTCTCCCACAGGTACCTTCACTCACAGTTACATCATTTGAAGTACATTCTATCAGGACTTTCACCCCTTTCTCTCTGCGAGTTGCTGTTATCTATCGCCCGCCTGGGCCACCGCACCAATTTCTGGAACATTTTTCAGCCTGGCTCCCTCACTTCCTATCCTCAGACATCTCCACCATCATTATGGGTGATTTCAATATCCCCATTGACAGTCCGCAATCTCCTCATGCCACCAAACTATTCTCTCTAACCTCCTCTCTTGGCCTCTCCCAATGGACTGACTCCTCTACTCATAATGAGGGCCACTGCCTTGATCTTGTATTTACCAGACTATGCTCAGTTTCTGATTTCACTAATGCTCCTTTCCCTCTCTCAGATCACAATCTTATCACCTGCACACTTTCCTCCATTACATCAACCTCAATGTCAGTGAAATCAACCAAACCTCCTAAAACCCGCAGAAATATTAATGTGATTAACTTTCAACAACTATCTACCTCTCTACAACAACAACTCTCACCAATTTCTGCACTCACTTCTCCTGAGACTGCTGCATCACAGCTAAATCAGATTTTAGTAAAAGCCCTCGATGAAGTAGCTCCAGCTACCCATCACACTCCGCGTAGACTCAGACGTCAACCGTGGCATTCTAACTTAACAAGGCATCTACAAAAACTCTCACGAAAAGTAGAACGTCAGTGGCGAAAGTCTCGCACTCCAAGTGACTTCCTCACATATAAGTCTATCTACAACTCTTATCGTACTGCTCTGGACACTGCCAAGCAAATATATTTCCAATCTCTAATCTCTGCTCAAGCCTCTAACCCCAAGCGACTTTTTAATACATTTAAACTGCTTCTTACCCCTCCCTCACCCAAGCCACCTGCTACTATCTGTGCACAAGATCTTGCTTCCTATTTCAAGGACAAGATTGATAATATCCGAAATGAAATGTTATTCTCTTCCTCAGCTAGTGACCTACTCAATTCCCTACCTGAACCCTCTGGCACATTCTCTTCATTTGACCCCACAAATGAAGATGAAGTATCTACACTCTTCTCATCCTCCTACTCTATTACCTCTCCTCTAGATCCTATACCCTCACAAATTAGTAAAGCTCTGTCTCCTGTGCTCATCCCAACCCTAACTAAAATCTGTAATCTCTCTCTTTCTACTGGCATCTTTCCATCACTGTTCAAGCATGCAGTGATTACTCCCATTCTGAAAAAACAAAATTCTGACACTAACACTCTCTCTAATTACAGTCCTATCTCCCAGCTCCCATGCCCCTCCAAGCTACTGGAGAGACTTGTCTACACCCGCCTCTTACACTTTCTTAACACCCACAACTTATTGGACCCACTTCAGTCTGGCTTCCGTTCCCAGCACTCCACAGAGACAGCACTGACTAAGGTAGTAAATGATTTGGTCACTGCCAAGGCTAAAGGCCATTACTCACTTCTAATTCTTCTAGATCTCTCTGCTGCTTTTGACACTGTTGACCACTCTCTTCTCGTACAAACATTACAATCCCTAGGTCTTAAGGACACAGCCCTTTCTTGGTTCTCTTCCTACCTATCTGATCGCTCTTTTTCTGTTCGTTTTTCTGATTCTGCCTCCTCTTCGCTACCTCTATCAGTTGGAGTACCGCAAGGCTCTGTCTTAGGTCCTTTGCTATTCTCAATCTATACCACCTCTCTTGGCAAACTAATCCGCTCTTTTGGATTTCAGTACCATCTGTATGCGGATGATACTCAAATCTACCTATCCTCTCCAGATTTATCACCATCTGTATTGGTCCGTGTCACTGAATGTATTTCTGCCATTTCATCTTGGATGTCATCTCGCTACCTGAAACTTAATATTTCTAAAACAGAATTAATTATATTTCCACCGGCCAATAACAGTTACCAATCTGATCTCTTTATCACTGTTGATAACTCAACAATCCACCCCACCCCACAAGCTCGCTGCCTTGGTGTCATCCTTGATTCTGAATTGTCCTTTGTTCCCCACATTCAATCTGTCTCAAAATCATGTTACATACATCTAAAAAACATATACAAAATTCGACCATATCTCACACAAGACACTGCAAAAACTCTAATCCATGCACTCATTATTTCCCGCATTGACTATTGCAATAGTCTCCTTACTGGTCTTCCCAAAAACAGGCTATCGCCATTACAATCCATTATGAATGCAGCTGCGAGGCTTATCTTCCTTGCCAAACGTTCATCATCTGCTGCCCCGCTCTGTCAGTCCCTCCATTGGTTGCCAGTTTTCTACCGTATTCAATACAAAATACTGTTACTTACACATAAGGCCATTAACCGAATTACACCAACATACATCTCTTCACTCATCTCAAAATATCTCCCAACCCGACCTCTCCGCTCAGCACAAGAACTGCGTCTCTCATCCCCACGCATTACTTGCTCCCATTTACGGTTACAGGACTTTCTTCGGGCTGCACCCACTCTATGGAATGCCTTACCACACACAATAAGACTTACCTCTACTCTTCAATCCTTCAAGCGTTCCCTGAAAACTCACCTCTTCAGACAAGCTTATCAGATTCCAGAACCGACCACATAACCTTCATAGCTTCCATGTCTTATCACATCCTCTCTCACAGTCCATACATAACCTCACATATTGTCTTTCTTTCACATACTCCTGACATTTTGCCGACATTCCTATGTGACTGGATCATGCAGCCCACCAAGAAACTCTGCATTCTGGCCAGACCAAATTGCAATATATATAGCACCTATCCTTGTGTATCAATGCCTGTTTCCCTATAGATTGTAAGCTTGCAAGCAGGGCCCTCTTACCTCTATGTCTGTCTGTTATTACCCTGTTTTGTTCTATCAATGTTTCCAATTGTAAAGCGCAACGGAATATGCTGCGCTATATAAGAAACTGTTAATAAATAAAATAAATAAATAGTGGTGTGCTCTGTATTTTTGTAAATAAGCCAATTTCATAAAAACATTACTAGGTGTTTTGAATATAATTTGTATGTCATGCACATTAAAACATTAGCTGAAATGGTATACATTTTGAAATAATCATTGCAACCTAATAGTTAACAGTCTATGAATGGAATTTTGGCAACCGCTCAGTTTGCTAGGCGTTGGAAAAAGCTCTTTCTAGGTGGAATTTCCATTGACAACTCCAGTGTTCATATGAACAGGCCTATCCAAGGAGGAGAAAGGGTCCACGCAGGGGATCCGAATATACTTGGGAGGACTTGCCACTATGCAAAAATTACAGCCAAGTAACTTCAAACTACATTCTTTCATTCATGGGTTTTAAATAGCTTTAAATAAACGCACTAATCCAGGTTTTATACAACCAACATGAGGGAGCAGAGTGCCTCCTGTATCTCACAAACTTAGAATGATAAATAGACTGCACTGTTAGCTGTACTACAGGCCTGAAACATAATACAAGTTCAGACATTCTTACAAATAAGAATAAATTAAACCTATTGATATTACCGTTAATCCTTACACATTGAGATTTATGTAAAACGTAAACCAGAAAACTGTGCTGAAACTCATTGCAGCCAGATGCGGTCCTTTTTACAAAATGAAAGAACAAACATCTGATTGGTTGCAAAGGCGTAAAACACTATTTTCCTCTGCACCGATGTTTTATAAATGTCACAGAATACGTCTCCTATCTCCTGTTACAATCATTGTTGTAATTCAGCAGTAAGAAAGTGACGTAACTAGGAATCACACGAAACCAAAACCATGAGATAGGGAGACACATATGCAATGCAGAGCAGTCTGCTGAGGATTACTTATAGTGTAGATGCATATACTGGATGGGCGCGCACACAAAATACCAAATTACCGTCTGAATTTCTTTGAGCTTAGCTTCCTTTTTCTCAATAGTCTTTTGAGCAGCAATTTTCTTACACTCATACATCCTGGTACCTGCTGCTTCCTCTATCATAGCTAGAATCTGTAGAACATTAATAAGCATACACTTTACATCCAGAAACATAGTATAACTTAATGACATGCAATACAGAGCTAGTCCATTATGCTACAAAGTCATGGAATGCCGCAATATGGACTAATATGCTTTTCAGAACTAGAAAAGCTGACATACAAATGTAATTAAACAGACCTAACCAAAATAACAAAACATTATTATATATATTTACCTCTGGGGGCTTCATATTCAAAACTTTAGTTATCCTCCCCTGAAGGAAGAAAAAAGTAATAGTATAAACAAAAACAGCATTTATTTATTTAAATCGTATTGTTATTTTAAGCAGGTATTTCTACCAAGCACCCTTTATCGTGTCAAGATTCCCACCAACCAAAACCATCCCCAAATCTAAGTGTACACTGCATTCTTCTCTAACAGCCATTATTATAATGTACCTGACAGAACAAACCTGCATGATGAGAAAGTGTGGATTGTTCACATTGAGTCCCACGGAACAAAAGAGATCTTGCACACGAGTGTTGTTTGCATTTACTCCATTGATTAAATATTTATTTCTGCCTCCAATTACAACCTTTCACAATAAAAGTAGATATATTAAGAGACCAGCATGAATGTGATATGTTATTGTGTTAGTATGGATAGCAGTCAATCGTTGCTCACCTGTCTCGTCACAGTAATCTCATCGTGAGCCTCAAACCCCAGAGGGCTCTGCTTCTTGTCATGGTTCTCAAAAGTGATTGAAACTGTGGCCTTAGTTATTCCAGCCTGACCATTTTTGTACACAAGATCTTGCAAATTGGAAGCTCTTACCTAGCAACATTAATGAATAAAAATAAACTGTATAATCACCAGCAAAAAAATAAAGCATGGATTCTATTATCTAGAATGTTTGGAAGTCAGATCACCACACTGAGAAAACAATAAACCATGTGGAAAAAACCCAGCCCCTTTTACCCATCCTTTAGTCCCTCATAACAATTATAGTAAGCACTTTGAAGTCTGCTAGACTACTAATGCAAATAAAATAAAGAATTCCTGTCTTTCTGTGGGAGGGGGGGTTGTATGACTGTTTTTGCTTTTCAAGCTGAGGAATTCAAAACCGCAAACTATAGGCTAGAAATACAATTAGTTATACAAAGGTTGAGTCTGCATTTAGTAAAAAAAATGTAAAGACAGAACACATAAGATTGAACCAATATAAAGGCATGTCGGAGAAAGGATTACAAGACAGCACTGGGTTGGTGGTGCACCCAGAGTTTTGAAGGTACCGAACTAATCAAGAATACTTGTATAGTAGAAATACAATTAGGCTTAGAAGATATTAGTACTAAAACATTGGTTAGGAATTAAAAATGTGCAGAGGCAGATAGGGAAACTCAAATTGCCAAAGTGACCTAGAACTGTATTTTATACTTTGAATAGGGAGGAACTATATACAATCATGGGGGAGGCTGCACAGGCTGATATACAGTGAAAGTGGACTGGGAAGACACTGGCTACAATACTGTGGAATGGGAAGGTTACTGCTATACTAGGTGTGTGAAGTGCAGGGCTGGCACCTATACTTTGAAAGGGGATGGTATGGGGCTGACTGCTATACTGTGAAAGCTGGAGGTACTGGATGTTATACAGGTTGAGTCTCCCATATCCAAAATGCTTGGGACCAGGGGTATTTTGGATAACGGAATATTCCGTATTTTGGAATAATTGCATACCATAAATATCTTGGGAATAGGACCCAAATATACACACAGAATACATTTATGTGTTATATACACCTTATTTATACACACAACCTGCAGGTAATTTTATACAACATATTCAATAATTTTGTGGCTCAAGAAAAATTTGTGTGCATACATGAAATTCATTTATGTTTCATATACACCTTATACACACAGCCTAAAGGTAATTTTATACAATATTTTTAATAATTTGTGCCTTAGACAAAGTTTGTGTACATTGAACCATCAAAAATCAAAGGTTTCATTATCTCAGTCATGCCAAAATTATTTGGATATGTAAGACAGCCTGTACTGTGAAGGGTGGATAGACCAGACTAATGCGGGCATAAACGGAGATAAAATATTAGACCGACAGACATTTTATCTGACAGGCTAAAACCATCATATATTGTGGCCATACACTGTGAAATATATCACACTGTATGGCCACGATATCTGCATTTTTTCCCTAAGAGGAAACATTTCCCTGTTACTCCTCTATGAAGATAGGGGAAATGTCAGGCAGTCGGCAGCACATACACTGCGAGATGCGCATACCAATTATCAAATCTTTTGGACATATATGACGATTTCAGCATGTCCGACGGGGAATGGGTATGTCATGCTAGCTGTCAGGATGCCTCCTGTCACAATACGACAGTGGTATCCCGATGGTTGGTATCCCGACAGGGGTTGGGTAAGTATACTTACCCTCCCCCCTTCTCCCCCTAACCCTCCCTTCTTGTAGTCGAACCCTTCCCCCCCCCCTGCAGCTAACACTAAGGGCGCCCGGCTTACATTTGTCAGGGTACGCGTCCTCCTGGATTCCGAGGTCGGGATTAAAATAGGAGTCGGTATTTCGACACCCATCTGAAGTCCCTTGTCGGGATTCCAGCAGTTGGGATTGAGACCTACTGTACATCCCGTCCGACAGACCGATAATTACTGCTTGGTTGCGGCAATGCACTACTCAACTTTAGGCCCGATCAGCTGGGTAAAGGCTCATACGCCCAGTAAATGTCCAGCATTAGTTTTATACTGTGAAAGAGGGAAGGGATTGGCTGCTATACTGTGAAAGGGATATGAACATCCTAGTTCAACTCTTAATTGCAGTATAAAAATATGAGATATGGTAAGAACTTAACCTTGTTATCTCTATTTCTACGAAGTCCATAGGGTTCCACAGGATACCTTGGGGTATAGGTGTGACGTCAGTCGCAGGGCACCAAAGAGTTAAGCTTTCAGCCTCCCAGGATGCACTAGGTCCCCCTCCTATACCCCGCCCCCGGGCCAAGGCACCTCAGTTAGTTACCAAGCCCTAGGCCGGAGGAGGAGAAGGAAGAGAGAGAACAAAGATCTGGACACATACAAGAATCACATTCTCACCAGAGGGAGACGGAAAACCGGTGACCAGAGCAAAGCCCATCTGCAGCACAGGTGCGACAGGGCGGGAGTCCTGTGGAACCCTATGGACTTCGTAGAAATAGAGATAACAAGGGTAAGTTCTTACCATATCTCATATTTTCTACTTCAGGGTCCATAGGGTATCCACAGGATACCTTGGGGATGTCCCAAAGCAGTATCCTTTAAGGGTGGGGACGCTCCTGTGCAGAAAGGAGAATCCGCCGCCCGAAGGAAGCATCCTGAGAGGCGAAGGTGTTAAACCTGTAATACCTCACGAAGGTATGGACAGAAGACCACGTAGCAGCCTTGCAGATCTGAACTGCCGAGGCACCACGTCGAGCTGCCCACGAAGGACCCACAGACCTAGTGGAATGAGCCTTCAGAGAAGGAGGGACCGGTAGGCCTTCATGAAGATAAGCTTCAGAAATAGCCATACGGATCCAGGCTGCCAAAGTTTGCTTTGAAGCAGGCCAACCCTTTTTACAGAAGCCATAGAGGACAACAAAGCGTCCGACTTCCTAAACGAAGAAGTGCGGTCAACATAAGTCCTTAAGGCCCGCACAACATCCAAAGAGGCCTCACCCACGGAAAGACCCGGTGAGTTAAAGGCCGGAACAACTATTTCCTCGTTAACATGAAACTGGGAAACAACTTTGGGAAGAAACTCGGGCCGAGTGCGGAGCACTGCCCTGTTCCCATGAAAAACCAAGAAAGGGGGTCTACAAGAAAGAGCCCCTAACTCAGAAACACGTCTGGCCGAAGCAACGGCCAGAAGGAAAACAGTCTTAGCTGTTAGCCATTTAAGATCCACTGAGCCCAGTGGTTCAAACGGCGGTCCTTGGAGAGCCCTCAGGACCACAGCCAAATCCCAAGGCGCCACAGGTGGAACAAAGGGCGGCTGAATACGGAGAACACCTTGCATAAAGGTGCGCACATCCGGGATTGTAGCAATCCTACTGTGAAACCAGACAGATAGGGCCGAAACCTGTACCTTCAAAGAAGCAAGGCGAAGCCCATGATCTAGTCCCGCTTGCAGGAAGGCGAGAATCCGAGACAGACGAAACTCCCGCGGTGCATAACCTCTCGGTCGACACCACTGGAAGAACGTATGCCACACGCGATGGTATATCCTCGCGGAAGACGGTTTCCGAGCTCGTAACATGGTACGCACCACAGAGCTGGAAAACCCCCGGGACCTCAGCATGGCCGTCTCAACAGCCACGCCGCCAAAGACAGCCGAGTCAGGTCCGGGTGAAGACAAGGACCCTGTGACAGAAGGTCCGGTCGTAGCGGCAACCGCAGAGGACTGTCCACGGACAGACCCTGGAGGTCTGAGAACCAGTGCCGTCTGGGCCACGCGGGAGCTATCAACAGGAGCGTCCCTCCTTCCTGTTTGAATTTCCGGATAACCCGTGGAAGGGAGACCGGAGGGAACAGGTATGCGAACCTGAACGTCCACCGGACGGACAGAGCATCCACCAGAGACGCCCCTTCGTCTCTTGTGCGAGACCCGTACACCGGCAACTTGTTGTTGTGCCGGGACGCCATGAGGTCGATTTCTGGAAGACCCCACCTGTCCACCAGTAGTTGAAAAACGTCCGGGTGCAGGGACCATTCCCCTGGATGAACGTCCTGGCGACTTAGAAAGTCCGCCTCCCAATTTAGCACTCCCGGGATGAAGACCGCTGATATGGCCGGAAGATTGCGCTCCGCCCAAACCAGGATCCGAGAGACCTCTACGAGAGCCGCCCGACTGCGAGTTCCTCCTTGCCTGTTTATGTAGGCCACGGTGGTAGCATTGTCCGACTGGACCTGCACCGGGTGACCCTGGAGAAACCGCTGTGCCTGCAGGAGAGCATTGAAGACCGCACGGAGTTCCAAGATAGTTATTGGAAGCTCCGCTTCTGTCGGCGTCCACCTGCCCTGGAACAAGTGTGGACCCGAAACTGCTCCCCAGCCCCGAAGACTGGCGTCCGTTGTCAACAGGACCCAATTTGGAACCCAGAACGGACGTCCCTTGTTGAGGTGGGTCGTCTTTAACCACCACGCAAGGGACAGGCGAACCTCCGGGGTGAGCACAATCGTCTGGAACTTCAGAGACTGAGGCAGCCCGTTCCACTTGGACAGGATCAGGTGCTGCAGAGGTCTGGAGTGAAACTGGGCGTATTCCACCATGTCGAACACCGACACCATGGAGCCCAGTAACCTCATCGCCGAGTGTAAGGACACCCGGCGGCTGTGCAGACAACTGCGCACCCTTGACTGTAAAGCAGAGATCTTGTCCTCTGTCACGAAGATCCTTTGCTGTCCCGAGTCCAATAAGGCTCCAAGATGCAGAATCCTCCGAGACAGGATTAGAGTGGACTTCTGCCAGTTGATTAGTCAGCCGTGCCGTTGCAGCAGTGCAATGGTCAGGTCCAAGTGGTGTAACAGGAGCTCTGGAGATCCTGCCACCAATAACAGGTCGTCCAAATACGGCAACATGCGGACTCCTTACAGCCGCAGAGAAGCCGCCATGACCGCCATCACCTTGGTGAAAACACGTGGTGCTGTCGCCAGGCCAAAAGGTAACGCCCGAAACTGGAAGTGGTCGCTGCGGATTGCAAACCGAAGGAACTCTTGATGGCGCAAAAGAATAGGGACATGCAGGTAAGCGTCCTGTATGTCCAATGACACCATGTAGTCCCCAGGTTCCAGCGCCAGAATGATGGACCGTAGGGTCTCCATCCGAAACTTCGGGACCCGCAAAGACTTGTTGAGTGCTTTGAGGTTGAGAATCGGACGATATGACCCATTGGGTTTCTGTACCAAAAATAGATTTGAATAGAAACCCTGGCCCCTCTGGGAGAATGGAACAGGCACTATAACTCCAGCCTGGAGCATAGTGTGCAATACCTTCCGCAGCTCCGTAGCCTTGTTCCGGTCTGATGGTAGACCTGTGGTGAAGAATCAAGCCGGGGGTCTGTGCCGGAAGGAGAGGGCGTACCCGTGGGAGACCACCTCCAGAACCCAAGTGTCTGTCGTAGTGAACGACCAACACCGGGAGAACTGCAGCAGGCGGCCTCCCACCCTGGGATCCCCCAAGGGGAGACCCGGACCGTCAGGCCGCAGGCTTGTTATCTGGCTTGGGGGCCGGACGTCTGGTACTCCATGCCTGTTTCCGGGGCTTGACCGATTTCTTAGGGCCAGCCTGTCGAGGAAACGACTGTGGTTTGGGCCTGCTCTGGGCCCTAGATGACCGAAAGGACGATGGTCCAGAACCAGAAGGAGCAGCGGCCGACGGGAGACAAGCAGATTTGGCTGCCGCCAGCGTGGCCACAATCTTATCCAGATCCGGACCGAAGAGAACTTCTCCGGTAAACGGCAACGCTTCCAGACCTTTCTTGGAATCTGCGTCCGCCTTCCAGGATCGCAGCCACAAGGTGCGACGAGCAGCTACCGCTGCTGAAGAAATTCTAGACACCAGAGTACTAATGTCTAGAGCCGCCTTGTTGATGTAGGTGGCCGAATCACGGAGATTGCCAATCAACTCCGCCTGTTCGGCCGGACCGTCGGATTCAAAAGAAGCCTCTAATGAATCCGCCCAGCGCTCCATCGCTCTGGCAACCCAGCAAATGGCCATAGCCGGCCGTGCTGCCCCCCCTGCAAGGGAATAAGCGGACTTCAGGCAGATTTCTACCTTGCGGTCCGTAGCATCCTTAAGGGAGGACATGGATGGCATCGGCAATGTGGCACTACGGACAAGACGGGTCACGTGAGAATCCACCTGTGGAGGGGATTCCCACTTAGCAAAATAATTATCCGCGAACGGATAAGCCACCGCCAGGCGTCTCTGCGGCTGGTATCTTTTGCCAGGTTGTTTCCACGCCTCCTCTAAATGGTCCACCAACTGACCCGAAAGAGGAAAGACTGTGGCATCGCCCTTCACATCTTTGAAAAAGGCATACTTAGATTTAGCCGCTGGGGGAACTTCGTCCTCAATCACCAAGGCTGTGCGGACCGCCCGAATAAGTCCAGGAATATATACTTTGGACTTAGCATCAGCGTCCTTAGTATGGAGAGGTTCCTGATCGTAAGGATCCAGAATCTCCCCATCATCAGACGTCCCTTCGTCATCCTCATAAGGAGCGGACAGAGACGCCACCGGCCTTTTATGAGGCCGCATCACAGACTCCCCTTGCAACACATCCAACAAGTGCTGTACAGAACTCGTCAGGGAGTTAACCCACGCTGGCTCCTGAGAACCCGGGAGCGGGGAAATAGGGAGACTGTGGGGTACCAATTGTCGTGGGAACCCCTGCATGGGTGACGACACCACAGACTGCTGGGACAAACCCATCGGAGTAAACGCGGGCTGCGGAGCTAACTGGCCCACTAAAGCTGTTAACGCCTGAGCGAAACAAGCCCAGGGCGGCTCCTGTACCGGTGCTGTAACCGTAATAGGCCGCGCCATGGACAAACACTGCCAGAAAGGCCCTCCGCGCTACCCTCCCCCTCCGCTAACGGTGCTTTGCACGTGGTACACTGTAGCCGGAGGGGAAAATCACTTTCAGACATGATGGCACCACGTATGTGACCTCTCTCACCAATTAAGTATTAAATAGGCGAGAGACCACCCTGCAGCACCGCACCGCAAGGGCTTTAGCAGAAAGAACAGGGACAGTAATAAAGCTGACAGTTTAGAGAAGAAAAGTTACAGGCAGCGCTAGCACAGTCACATGCAGAGAAATAACATTTCCTGCACTAACAGCGCTGATCACTCAACTACACAGACACAGGGCCTGGTAGGACACAGCGCTGCATACACAGACCTGAGCCACAGCGGAGGAGAGGTATGCGGGGGGACCCAGACCACGATGCTTCCTTCCAGACTTCCAGCAGCGTTCACCATGCGTTGCAGAGAAGATGGCCGCCGAGGAGCAGAGAGAAGCTGGCCTGGGGGAGGAGCGCTGACACAGGACCAGTCAGCACAGTGCAGAGAGGGCTGTGTGCAGCGGGGGAGGCGCCGGCTGTGAGACAGGGAAGGCGCGCTCCCCTGGCATGCATTTAACCCCTGGGACGCCGCAGCGCTACCGCTCTGCTGCGGTCCGCTGTCCCAGGGGGTAGTGGAAAGCGCAGGTTCAGTACCTGGCTCCACGCTGCAGCCAGTCCCCAGGGAGCCCCCTGCCTGGGGACTTAGGACCATGTGACCAGCGGGGACCCACCGCGGGACCCCGCTGCTTACCTTTGTCCCCCTTGGATCCGGCCATGGTCCGGAACATCTGGGGTCACCGCTAGCTGTGACCCCAGATGCTCACCAGCATCCCTGGATCGGTACCGGCGTTCTGGTACCGGCGGGGGTGTAGGGAAGACAGCATGGACGTCAGGACTGACTGTCCATGCTGTACATCCAGATGTGCAGCCACAGCTGCACTGAAGAAAGCTTCAGGGGCTCTTCTAGCCCCCACTCCGACAGGTGCACCCGACGCCGGCCGGGCACCAAACTAAACTGTGGTGCCTTGGCCCGGGGGCGGGGTATAGGAGGGGGACCTAGTGCATCCTGGGAGGCTGAAAGCTTAACTCTTTGGTGCCCTGCGACTGACGTCACACCTATACCCCAAGGTATCCTGTGGATACCCTATGGACCCTGAAGTAGAAAGTAAGGCATTTGTCCGCTATGTGTAAAGCAGCAATAGGCTTCCCTGCATGCAAAACAAAATATATATTTGCTCCTAGCTCTAAATAAGGCCTATGTGCTAGGTGAACAGAACAAAACATTACCTAACAGGTATGCATTTATCCTTTCTACCAACAGTCTTTTCAGAAGAACTTCTGCACTAGGTGGTCAGTATTCTGTAATTTACCCTTACCCATTTTTTACCTGTGTAAGATTGGAAATGCCGAGAAGGAAACAAATGGAATCCAGAATATTGGACTTGCCACTGCCATTAAGCCCAGTGATAGCATTGAAGAGTGGATCAAAACCATTGATCTCTGTTCTCTGAGCATAAGACTTGAAGCCCTCAATAATAATGGATTTTATGTGCATCTTTCCTATTGTTGTACCTGAAAGGGAGTAAGGATAACCATATAATATGTGTGGACTTAAATCACTGTAGCTGTCAAGAGGTTTGCTAAATGCATAAATATCGAAGCACAGGGTTGACTAGCAAGCAGTATAATTTGTAGCCAAGACCACAGATATACCACTGCATTACTTCACATTTATAAAATGTATATCCAGAGAACATATATGGCATGGTTGCATGCACATGAAAAAAAAAATAACACTTTAAATTCTATAAGGTTGAACTCTGCTACAATAAAGGTTATGTGCTAAATATAATTGCTTTGCGATCTGAAGCCGCTGTGTGGATTTATGAGAGTCTCCGCATAGGTTTAAAGTGGCAATCACCAGATTGGTTTAGCTTTTAAAATGAAAGCCGCTTTAAAAATACGGGGAGACTCGCTTAAATCCCACCAGTGGCTGAAGATCGCAAAGCTATTACATTTAGCCTAATATATATATTTTTTCATGTGAGTCAGTACTTCTGCTGCTAGCCTGGAACAGATATGCTGGGTCACACACACACACACCTGCTAGCACAAACAATATCCATAATAGTTATAAAACACATCTATATACAGATGGGATATGGCAGAGGTTAGCACCAAACTTAAACAGCAATAGGTAAAGGTGGCCGAGCTAAAGTGACTGGATTATTTATTTGAAAATCCATGCCAAAATTCCAAGCTACTCCATGGCCAGTAATCTACATTTCCATTACTACAATATTTACTTTGTAAGGAACATATGTAGCACAATGCTACCCACTTTAATTAAGTTTTGTCAGCCCCAGCCCAATCTAAGGGGCCGATACTACCGTGATTATTAATCTGTATTGCAGATACAAAACTGAACCCCAGGGATAGTGGTAGTTATAACTCCTGTACCAGCGAGTTACAGGATCCGGTCTAAAGATCTACAGTAAAAAGGTAGACAATGTCTAGATATTCACCAGATGTTAAGACAGTCAATAGGTCGACAGGGACAAAAAGTCGACACACTGAAGCTCGACGTGTAAGAAAGGCGGTGGATCAAAAGGTCGGCATGGAAATGGTCAACAAAAATATAATCGACACATGATTTATTTATTTTTTTAAAGTTAGGTTTAGGGTTAGGCACTTACCTTAATGGTTAGGATTAGGCACTTATCCCAACGGGTAGGGTTAGGCACTAGAAGGGACGGTTAGGGTCAGGCACCAAGAGAAGGATTAGGAAAAAACAAAACCATTTTTTTGTCGACCTTTTGACCCTGTCCACCATTTGTCCCTTTCAACCTATTGACTGCCTAACGTCTGGTGTCTATCTAGACATTGTCTACCTTTTTTACTGTAGATCTTTCAATTCACATCCGCAAGTTACTTCCGCGGTATATTGAGCGAGTCTTTCACAATTCTGGAAGACTCCTCCTGGGGAATCTGACACTGCGCATGTGTGCAGTGTCTGTTACCAGAACCGACCAGAGGCTGCAGCAAAGGGATTGGAAGATCTCTCTCCTGTGAGTAAAGCTCCAGGGTAATTACAAAGGGGACATCACTGCAATGTCTGGCTGTGTACATTAACTTTTAATACTGTAGATGATCACTCATTTCACTGCACCCCTTTATGGGTCTATTCATTATTACTTATTTTCTACAAGGTGAAAATGTAAATTTTTACCTAGTTTTGTAAAAACTGTAATTCATTATAAAGGTAACATAGGATATATTACGGATATATCCTGCTTACCTTTCAGTCCCGATCTGGCCCATTAACCCATACAATAGTCTGGGGACCTAAAGCACTGGTGATAAGGATTGCGGGACAGCTGTCCTTGGATCAGCCATCTTCGCAACTGAGCAATGTTAAATTGCTCCAGTGATTTTGTATCCACTGCTGCTACTTGCATTAATAGGCCCCTTATTTTTTGCAAGAAAAAAATGTGTGCACATATTGGTAGCAGAGTGCCTTCTCATTACTGTAACAGAGGTACACCACACATATCAATTTAGTGATTAATACCCCGAAACTTAGCGTACCCATTCGACAGCAAGATCAAAACAGGTTTCGGGGCTATTTACTATACCTCCAGTGCCGGGACAGCTGCTCCCATTAGCATCTGTCTCAGGGAAGCCACACACTATCATCCTACCCATAAGACCGGTACACACTGGACGATATCTAGTGTGTACCAACCTCATAAGCAAAGGCTCCCGGCGGAGTTCCAGTATCGGCAAGTGCATACACATTTGAAGATGCCGGCAGTGACGGCGAGGCCATTCTGCATTCGGCAGCATGGCCCATGCTAACAATGCCGTCGTCAGAGCAGCATGCAGGTCAGACGGGCGATGTGACTGACAACACACAGGAGCGACAATCGCCAGTGACATTGAGGGTATACACTAAACGATGAGCCCGATAGGTCATCTGATCCGTGTGTACCTTGCATGACAGTAGTAGCGAAAGTTTACTGCACATGTGCAGACATAGGTTGCTCATGCACAGTGTGTGAAATTGTAGATCCCGGAGGCTGGAGTTCTCTTCTGAACTCCAGTTTCGCCTCTCTCCATTCGCACTATTGGAGAGAGGTCATGGCGTCTCTCCCACAGTTCCGAGGAGCAGCCGGGCAGATAGGACAGCGGCGGATGCAGGAGCAGGGATTAAGGTACTTTTTTTTTTTTTGTACAAGTGGCACTACAGGAGCATAACTATGGGAGCACTGCTACAGGGGCATAACTATGGAGGCACTGCTACAGGGGCATAACTATGGAGGCACTGCTACAGGGGCATAACTATGGGGGCACTGCTACAGGGGCATAACTATGGGAGCACTGCTACAGGGGCATAACTATGGAGGCACTGCTACAGGGGCATAACTATGGAGGCACTGCTACAGGGGCATAACTATGGGGGCACTGCTACAGGGGCATAACTATGGGGGCACTGCTACAGGGGCACTTCTATAGGATTTCCTTCCTTTCAAATCAAGGGGGTAACATCGGCGTATCTAAATATATTTTGGGGTAAAAGATTAAAAAGTTCCCTGACCTCTGCCATAGATAGTAGCGGACTAGTGCCAGAAGATGTGGATGTTCAGTTTCGCAGTCAAATTTTCGGCACTTGATTAATAGCACAACAGCAACATTCCCATATCTTACATGGGAACTGCAGTGAGCACCGATACCCAGGAAATACCCAGGAGAGAATAGACCTCCTGTGACAGTGTTACAGGTTTAATAAATAGCCTCCTTACTAAAATGAGTGATAATCATACTAAAACTAGACCCACAAAACCAGTATGCCAGTAGCATTTTAGGAATAAAGCATCAATTGGTTCCTAATCTATATCTGCAAGTAAAGCCCCGCCGCTCCTTATCATAAGGCTACACAGCAGCAGCCGGGCAATACTATGTCTGTGCAGAGCCCCGGCACACTTATATGACAGACGCTCTCACCAGACAGCGGCACTTCTCTTTCAGGCAGCTGAGCAACGCTGATTTCGCGCCCGGTACATTCGTATTAGACGTTATGATGTCGCCGGGAAGTCCTATAAGGAGCCTGAACTTTTTGTTGTAGAAATGAATCATGAATAACAAAAACAGTGCGAACAAAAAATGTAGCAACAATTATTATCTTATATATTTAGTTCCCTTTATGATATCGTTATTTATCTTCGTTACCATCATCATTCGGAATTTTGTTTTTTAGACAGGCACTATTAGGGCAGCCTGACAGAACACACACTTTACCAAAGAAGACCCAAGAGGGGCGTGTGGGTAATTTGAATCACACGGACATCTGCTGTGGTCATTGGGCTGCACACATACGTATTGGCGGAAACGCAGATTGGTGGCAACGTGATGTTAGTGATCGTGATTCGGCCATTTTTAAAAAGGGAAACTTGCTATCAATTGTACAGAGACGTTGAATAAAGATTCGTGCAGCCAGAAGAAATGTAGCTGTAGCGCTAGACCTGGCCAGAAGGCTGAACGTCAGACTCGGTTTTGTGAAAATAGCTCTTTATATTGCTCCAGCCTGAATCCACACTGTATCTCAGTAAGGAGTTTGTTCATATTACTGAAGGTAATTGTCTGCTCTGTGGCTCCATGTCGCGGAGTTGTATGAGGCTTGTGGCAGGACTTCTGGATGAATGGGGTTTATTTTTTTCTCCCAATATACTGCCTCTATGCTTGTTGGGAGATCTGCACACTCTTTGATTTTATTCTTATTATTCATTCGCTGTTCGTGTACTTTTGGTGTTAAAAATGCAGACTAATTCAGGCACTATTATAGGTACGTTTACAGAGCTACTAAAATAAAGAAAACCTCAGGAAGCAGTCTATACTTGCCTACCCTCCCGATTTGGCTGGGAGCATCCCGAAAATTGGGAGCAGCTCCCGGCCCCCCGGAAAGGCCGGCCCCTGCAGAGTCATAGCAAGTGTTGAAAGTTTTATCATTAATGTCCAGGCAAGCTTTAATGTGTCACCCCATGTCCATGGAAGGTTTTAACCAACATATTGGGAGTTACAGTCTCAATTTCCCGCTGAATGTTTTCTCTCCGTGTCATGAGAGTCAGTAGCTTGTTCTGGAACACAACACCCCAGCCAGAAGCAGGAATACCTACTGACTAGCAGTGGTGGCTCCAGAGGTGGGGCTACAGCGCAGTCCAAAATTCAAATAAAGGAACCACACCAACTGTCATCCTAAATTATAAGAAAAGCTTTGTGGCCAATAGCGAGTGAAACACCCTCTTTCTACTTCAGGGTCCATAGGGGGTCCACAGGGTTGACCTTGGGGTATAGCTGGATCTGGATCCATGGGCACCACGCAGTTATAGCTTTAGCTGCTCCCAGGATGCACTTGGGTCCGTCCTCTATACCCCGGCCACAGCACCTCAGTTTTGAGTTGGTGCCCGGCCGGAGTTGGGTCACCTGCGCAGGGGGGCTGCAGGAGCAGCCCCCAAAAGCTTTCTATTTTTATTTAAAAAAAAAAAAAAAGCCTGTTAGATTTTTATTTTACAACAGAGGCTCTAGTGTGGCAGCGACGGGCTGTCTATGCAGACGCCCACGCTGCCGCTCTCCTTCCCCGCTGGCGCCGCGACGCCAGTACTGCACTGGGGATCGCGGCGGGAGGCCAGAGTCCGTACTAGCCGGACTCTGGGTCCCTCCCTGGACTGCTGCCGGAGTCGCCGGGGACAAGGTAAGCCGCGAGTCGCCGATTAGCGGCGGCTCGCGGGTATTGCCTGCACATGCAGTCCTTTGCCCCCGGTCCTAGGGGACAGACCGGGGGCCGCTAGCGGTGGCGGCGGGCTCCCCCTCTGAGGAGGAATAACCCGTGGGACCACTAGACCACCAGGGATATATGGCAAGCGGGATGCCGGCAAGCCCTGGGGTTAATATGCTAGCCAGGGGAGGAAGCCTTCCCTGTCAGCGGCTCCTCAGCTCAGCGCGCCTTTCAACACAGAGTCTGGCGTCGCTGAGCTGCAGATACTCGGCCACTCCTCCTCTGAGGTCTCCAGCGGCCATTTTCTACAAGTGGCAGCGCAGATCTTCAGGGAGCACGCGGACCGGTCCCCCTGTGTACCTCTCCCCCGATATAAGGACTGTGTACACAGCACTATAGCCCTCCCAGACACTGAATCTGGGCAGGTTGATTGTAGTGGAAAGGTGCAGTGAGTATATCTTCCTGCATGGTATGTGACTTTTGCTAGTGCTGCCTGTCTGTGCTTATTTTTCGCTTACTGTCAGCTTATACCTATCCCTTTACTTCTCCTACAAGCCCTATAGGTGTGTGGGGGAAGGGTGTTTCTACTGACCTCACTTATATAGATCACGTATTTGTGAGGTCCGTCACATACAGTTGTGTGCTATACAGTACCGTATTGTGGGCTGTTGAAAACGCACTCACCGGTGTGCTAAACTTCTGCCCTGTTGCCAGATATATTTTTTGACTATATAATATATTCTGTCATGTCAGGAGGTTGACCGCTCAGTGGCTCCGGTGTTGGCCTCCTGTGGACGCTGTTCTGCAGGAGTAGATAGGGAGGATTTGTCACAGGATGGCCTGTGTAGTCGATGCCAGGTGGCTCCTGGCCCTTCCAGACCTTCTCTGGCGCAGGAACCACCGTGGGCGATGTTTTCTCAAGTGCTGGTGTCTATTGCAGACCGTCTGTCGGTCCCGACTGCTCTCCCTACTAGGGCGTTGCCCCAGCCGACCATCCCCCATTCCCCGGGTGTCCCGCAGTTATTGCGGAGTCCTCCTGGGTCTCAATCAGTGGGTCCCTATGCGGGGTTGCCTATCTATATACAGGCTTCCCCTGTGCCGCAGCAGCCTGTGGTACCTTTTCAGGCCCCTATGGAGACTCCTCCACCATGGGTGGATGTGCTCTCCAACTCCGTGCAAAATTTGGCGGCCGCTTCCTCGGCTTTTCAGTCAATGTTGCACACTGACATGCCTTCTAGGATTTCAAAACGCCCACTCATGACACGGGCTGCTCAGGTATCGGACTCAGAGGGTTCCTCGGATGATGGGGAGGTCCCTGATGACACTGACTCGGACGCCTCGGTCCAGGAAATGGATACCAAGTCGTCCATTAATGTGCGAGCACTAGTTAGGGCGGTGCGAGCTATTCTTATAGAGGATGAGGCACCGGTTCCTAAGTCGAAGTTTCCTAGTTTCAAAAAAACTAAGGTGGCTTCTGCGGTGTTTCCCCTGTCGGATCAGTTGACGGATCATATGGCGGTAGCTTGGCAGGCGCCCAGTAAGAGATTCCTTCCTCAGAAGCGGTTGGCTTCTAATTACCCCTTCCCTGAGGCACATTGTAAAAAATGGGAAACTCCACCGGCGGTGGATTCCCATGTCACCCGTTTAACTCGGGGCGCCACCTTACCATTACCGTCGATATCCTCGCTGAAGGATCCCACGGACAGGAAAGTTGAGACTTGCTTAAAGTCTATTTACTCCCTCTCCGGGGCGGTGGCCCGACCGTCCATGGCCATCTCCTGGGTGGCCAAGGCCATTGAGGGGTGGGCCAATGCATTGGAAGATACCTTCCCGGACGACGCTCCGGATGTCCAGCGGGCGTTGGGACAAATGAGGGACGCTGCTTCTTACATTGGAGAAGCTTCTTTAGATGCTAGTCTGCTGACCTCGCGGGTATCGGCTGCAGCGGTGTCTGCCCGCCGATCCTTATGGTTGCGGTCCTGGAGAGCGGACTCTGATTCAAAGAAAGGTCTGGAGGCCTTACCTTTCAATGGGGAATTACTATTTGGTCCGGACTTGGACAAAATAGTGGACACCCTGGCTAAATCCAAGTCGGCCTTCCTCCCTTCGGCAGCACTGCCTGCTAAGGTTCGGAGTTCGGCTTTTCGTTCCTTTCGGGTTCAGGGTAAGGCGAAAGGTCAGTCCTTCCCGAGACAGTCTGCGAGTAAGACTGCCTCTAAACCCAAGAAGCAAGCCTGGAGTGCTCGGCGCCCTTCTTCCAAGCAGGAAGATAAACCTGCGGCCTGATGGGACAGGCCTCCCTCTGGGGGACCTCAGAGTGGGAGGCCGACTTCTTCTATTTGCCCAGTGCTGGCACAATACCACCACGGATGCCTGGGTTCGAGAAGTGGTCTCCCAGGGGTACGCCCTGTCTTTTCGGCACAGACCACCCCACCAGTTTTTCTGCACAAGTCCTTCTCAGGACAAGACCAAGGCGTTACAGGTTCAGGAGGCTATAGAGTCCTTGCTGAAAGCAGGGGTCATTGTTCCCGTTCCTCTATCACAACGAGGGACGGGGTATTATTCGTCTCCAATGGTTCTCATCGCCCTATCCTCAACTTGAAGTCTCTGAGCAAATTCCTCAGAGTTCCAAAGTTCAGGATGGAATCGTTACGTTCCATCATTCTGGCGATGGAACCGGGGGATTACATGGTGTCCCTGGACATCCAGGACGCCTACCTCCATGTTCCGATAGCATCTTCACACCAGCGGTATCTGAGGTTCGCTATCCTTCAACACCACTATCAGTTCCGGGCGCTACCCTTTGGTGTCTCCACGGCACCGAGGGTGTTCACGAAGATTATGGCGGTCATGGCCGCACATCTTCGGAACCAGAATGTATGGCTGCTGCCGTATCTGGACGACCTCCTGTTGCTGGCGAACTCCCCGGAGGTACTGCTTCAACATCTCCACCTGACGATCGCTTGCCTGCAAGCACACGGGTGGTTGATAAATTGGAAAAAGTCCTCCCTGATTCCATCACAGCGGATGGTTCATTTGGGAGCCCTGCTGGATTCGCGTCAGCAAAGGATCTTCCTGACTCCGGAGAAGGTCGCCTCCCTACAGCTGCGGATACGCAGTTGCCTGAGCCGTTGCCGCCTGTCGGTCCATTCGGCTATGAGAGTTCTGGGGTCCATGGTGTCGACATGGTGGAATTTGCCCAGTTCCATTCCCGGCCCCTGCAGGGGCTGATTCTATCAGAATGGAACGGGTTACCTCACCGGATCCGCTCTCAGGTGCTGGTGTTGTCTCCGGACGTTCGGCAATCTTTTTGGCTTGGTGGCTTCAGACAGCTCATCTGGTCGAGGGGCACCCATTTTGGATCCCGGACTGGGTCCTGCTCACGACGGATGCCAGTCTCCGGTTTTGGGGGGCAGTGACCGGCTCTTTGTCGCTTCAGGGTCGTTGGTCAGCGGAAGAAGCACTTCTCCCCATCAACATCCTGGAACTGCGGGCAGTGTACAGGGCCCTGCAGTCGTCCGGCCCCGCTCTTCACGGAAGGGCGGTACAGGTGCAGTCCGACAACGCCACCACGGTGGCGTATATCGACCACCAAGGCGGAACTCGCAGTTAGACAGCGATGTCGGAGGTGTCTCGTATCCTGACTTGGGCGGAGGGTCACATTCCAGCGATCTCGGCGGTCTTCATCCCCGGAGTCCTCAATTGGGAGGCGGACTTCCTCAGCCGTCACGACGTGCATCCCGGGGAATGGTCGCTTCACCCAGAGGTGTTTCAGCTACTCGTGGACAGGTGGGGACTGCCGGAGCTGGACTTGATGGCCTCCCGTCACAATCACAAGTTGCCCGTTTACGGGTCAAGGACGAGACGCAGGCGCAAGTCTGGTGGACGCGCTGTCGGTGAAATGGACGTTTCACCTGGCGTATCTGTTTCCTCCGATATCCCTGCTTCCTCGGGTTCTGCGGAAATTCAAGCAGGACGGCGGCATGCTCGTGCTGGTAGCTCCGGCGTGGCCCAGACGTCCTTGGTACTCCGATCTCAGGGGCCTCTCCATCGACGCTCCGTACCTTCTTCCTCAGCGTCGGGACCTGTTGTCTCAGGGGCCCTGCCTTTACCCGGATCTGGGTCGGCTGTCTTTGACGGCGTGGCTCTTGAGACAGCCGTCTTGAGGTCTCGGGGCTTCTCCAGTTCGGTTAGTGGTACCATGCTCAGGGCACGCAAGCCTGCTTCAGCACGGATTTATCACAGAGTGTGGCACACTTACTTTCAGTGGTGTGAGTCCAGACATTATGATCCTCAGGTGTTCCGAGTTTCTAGGATCTTGGAATTTCTTCAGTCAGGATTGGATCTCGGCTTACGCCTTGCATCTCTGAAGGTTCATGTGTCCGCCTTGTCCGTGTGGTTTCAACGGCGGATTGCAATACTACCAGACGTTCACACCTTTTTCCAAGGTGTTCTCAGGATCCAGCCTCCCTTTGTGGCTCCTTGGGACTTGGCGGTGGTGCTACGGGTCCTGTAGGGTCCTCCGTTTGAGCCTCTTGAGGCGGTGGAGCTCAAGTGGCTGACATTTAAGACTGTTTTTCTCCTGGCAATTGCTTCGGCCAGGAGGGTGTCTGAATTGGGGGCGCTTTCCTGTCGCCCTCCTTTCCTGATTTTTCACCAGGACAGAGCGGTGCTCCGCACTCGTCCTGAGTTTTTCCCAAAGTGGTCTCGAAGTTCCACATTAATCAGGAACTTGTTGTGCCAGCTTTTCAGTCCCCTGATCTTTCAGCTGGTGAGACTTCCTTAGATGTGGTCCGGGCGCTTAGAATTTATGTAGACCGGACGGCTTCGGTTAGGAAGTCTGATTCCTTGTTTATCCTCTTTGGTTTTCACAAGAGGGGTTGGCCTGCCAACAAACAAACGTTAGCCCGTTGGCTTCGTTCCGTTATTTGTGAGGCTTATGCACAGGAGGGCTTACCTGTGCCAGCCTCTGTTAAGGCTCATTCCACTCGTTCTGTGGGTCCCTCTTGGGCTGCTAGACGTGGCGCTTCTGCTGTTCAGCTGTGTAAGGCGGCCACTTGGTCTTCAATTCAAACGTTTTTGAGGTTCTATGCGTTTGACACCTGTACTGCTTTGGGACATCCCCAAGGTCAAACCTGTGGACCCCCTATGGACCCTGAAGTAGAAAACAAGAGATATGGTAAGAACTTACCTTTGTTATCTCTGTTTCTACGAAGTCCATAGGGTCCACAGGGCGCCCGCCCTGACGCACCTGGCTTCAAATGGGCTGTGTGGCTGGTCACCGGTTTTCCGTCTCCCATTTCTGTGAGTATGGTTTCTTGTGTGTTCCAGTCTTCCTTCTCTCTGTTTAGTCTCCTCCTCCGGCCTTGGCTGCTTACCAACTGAGGTGCTGTGGCCGGGGGCGGGGTATAGAGGAGGACGGACCCAAGTGCATCCTGGGAGCAGCTAAAGCTTTAACTGCGTGGTGCCCATGGATCCAGATCCAGCTATACCCCAAGGTCAACCCTGTGGACCCTATGGACTTCGTAGAAACAGAGATAACAAAGGTAAGTTCTTACCATATCTCTTGTTATTAAATGCATAACCAGGATTGTTTTGAATTTAATATTACTGCATTTTTAAAACCCAAAGAGAGAACTGCCGACAAGCAGTGGCTTTGAAAAATCAGCGGCTATTGTCACTGGAGGTTGATTGCCATCTCTTCATATACAACTGGCATGTTAACCACTATGGCCCGTAGTCAATTAACCGCGAAAAGTCGGAATCCGTGAAAAAGTATCGCTAATTGCAGCTTTTCGCCAGGCAGAAACTTATCTCTGTATTCAATTGCAAAGACTTTTCACGTACGCGAAAACGCAATGCAATGTACTAGGCGAAAAAGATTCTCCTATGAATAGGTGGAGAAAAAAAGTGCAAAATTGCTATTTTGGAGTGCAAAGGTGGGGAAACCACTCAGCACCCTTGGGACAGCCCGCCAAAGGATAACTGCGTAAAAAAAACCTTAAAAAAAATAAGAACACCCCAAAAAATTACTTAGAAAAAGGGGGCTAAAAAGTGCAAAGTGGGGGTACAAACTTAAAAACTAGTGAAATAGACTTTTGGGGGGTGAGGTGTTTTTTTTATTTTTTTTGCAGGTGGTTGCTTCAGGTGCGTTTTTATAGATTATTTAAAACTTTATTTTAGCGACTTTAAACCGTGCTTTCACACATTTTCAGGTACCCAAATTTGACAGGACTACTTGTTTTCGCAAAAAAAACCTGCTTAATGCTATTCTTCATCACTTGTGCAAAGATGCTAATTAGAAGAAAATGACAGACCTTCAGTATCCCCAAATAGTCTATTAGGGCTATTCGGGGACATGTACATTTGTACATTGATCCCCAAAGTTAGTGCATCTTTTAGGGGGTGTCAGGCTGATTTACCACATTCCCTCAGCACTTTTCGACTGGTTTGCATTCGCCAGGTTGCATTTTCGCGTACTTAGGTCGAATCGCGGGGACGCACGTGAAAAGTTTCTGCGGCTAAAACACGAGAAGTAGGCGAAAAGTACGGCAGGCAAAAAAGTATCGTTGGTGTGAAACTAATTGAGTACGGGCCTTAATTGGCTAATATTTGTTTCCAAAATTATTATTTTTTTTTTTTTTAATTTACAAATTATGCAAATAATAGCTACTTAAACATGATTCAATAATTCAATATTTTTTTTTAACAAAAATACAAATCAAGTTTAAATAGTTATTATTTAGGTTCTGTGAAGATTTTTATCCTGTGTTTCTCCATGCAGACTTTGAGGTAATCCACCATCTACTTTTATTTTAAATGGTCCGGGTTTCTTTTTTTGTTCAAGTGTGTGTTTTTTGGCCGGTCTGCATGGTAGTTTTTATTAATTATGTTTTATATACCAATTTTTATTTGGACCTTTTGTATGTAAATAAATACATTTTTATTCATTCCGGAGTACAGCCTGATGTTTCCTTGTGGATTGATCTGCTTAAACCTAATTTTTGCTGGTATGGAACCTAATTGGACATAAAGAAACCCGCTTATTGCTGATAACTTAATACTTGCCTATAAAGAAACCTTTATGCATCTTGCTTTATCACTGTAAAAGTCAGTTTGGGTACACCTGCTTTCTTATATACCTACTTGGGTGAATGGTGTATATGGTCGGATGGCCGTACATATTTAACTCTAGGGGCCAAATGTAATGGGGTGAGAGTTTAGAAAATGTGAGAGACAACTGTCATATTTTTAAACTCAGCCAATGTAATAAAGTTACAGAACATGAAAACTTGCATGTTTTCCAGACTAAAAAAACTCTCAAGATTTAAGCTATCATCCAGGTGTTTCCTGATTTGAAAATACAACTTGAGCTATTGGTGTCTGTGAGAGTTTAGCAGTAAAACTCTTACACTATTCTCGAAACTCTCACCCTATTACATTTGGCCCCAAGTGTTTTAGTGTGAGTCCGGTACGCCATGATTATAATTTGGGACTAATTAATGATTACTATTGAAGAAAGAAAGCTCCTATTGACTAAATATATTTTACTAAACAATACCACCCATTGTATATTTTTTTTAAGCTTTTCATTCTATGCACTTGAACATAATCACTGTTGAATTGAAGAGGCGAAAAAGAAGGCAGAACAATACTCTGCAACAAATTTTTGCCTGAAAAGGGACATATTGTATTCTTTATTGTT
Organism: Taudactylus pleione; assembly: GCA_031769625.1. NCBI lineage: Eukaryota > Metazoa > Chordata > Amphibia > Anura > Myobatrachidae > Taudactylus > Taudactylus pleione. The sequence continues at coordinate 5,215,976 of JAUIMM010000965.1, read as the reverse complement.
TCATACAATTTTATTATATAATCTGTATTTGCGCCTTTTTCTGTGTATCCCAATCTAAAAATCAGTTCTTTCTCTGTTGACTTATCGGTGTGGTGATACCCATTTGATTTGGATATACTAATTAAGGCTGCTTATGCGCACATTTTAAAGGTCAATATATTTTTTTACAATATGGACTAAGGTTGTCAGGGTCAAAAGGCTGACTCACAAATGTTCGACACAGAAAAGGTCGACATGTTTTTTTTGGGGTTTTTTTTCGTTATGTTGACTCTAACTCTCTCCCTAGTGCCTAACCCTAATCCTCCACCAAGTGCCTAACCCTGATTCTCATCCTAACTCTAAAAAATGATGAAAAACCATGTGTTGAGCTTTTGACCCTGTCTACCTTGTGCCTGTCAACCATTTGTTTCGACCTATTGACTGTCTATCTAGACATGTAGTTCTTCCATCCTTATACCGGCTTTGCAGGAAGAGATGGAGAAATAAACTGCTGTGTGCAGTGATCACATTGAAGAGATAATGCCTCAGATTAACAAAGCAAAATCTCAATTTTACATGTCAGTAAATACTCAAGCATTTACCCTTATTGGGATATTATAAGGATCTCCATCTTATTGATGAAATGGATGCTAGAATTTTACAGATTTAGGACTGATATGCCCTCAACAGATTATTTGTTAGAAGTCTCTTTGTAAATACTTGTTGGTATTTTTACTCATTTATTTTTGTAGTCTAATGCTGCACACACACGTAAAGATTTTCTGTCCAACCATCCAACTAGTTGGCTGGTTGGAATGAAAATCTGGGAATTTATGGGAGTAAATGATGATCAGCAATTTGCTCCTAAATGCCAGAAAACAGATGAAAATGGTCATTAGACAATTTTTAAAAATGTTTGATCTAAATAATTTGTTCAAACAACAGTTTTTGTCCATTTTCCGGCGTTTGGGAGCAAATTGCTGATTGTCATTTGCTTTCATACCTTGCCAGATTTTCATTCCAACCAATCAACCAGTTGGATGGGTGGACAGAAAATCTGTGTACGTGTGTATGCACCTCTCTGCTGTGCCTGTTGTTTCTTTAGCTTGCTAAACATAAAATGCCATATTTAAGAAAGGAAGAAAAGCCGTTTTCAATAGAGATAGAGTTCTCCCTATTTAACAAGTCTACCAGCAGGCTTTAGCTATATACCCAAAGGATGAAAAAGCCTATTAGTGATAAGATGTTGACAGCAGAGGCTCCTAACAGAGGCATTGCCATGTCGCAAACGGGCAATGCATCCTGAGTCCAGAATCATTAGAGTAAAAATAAAATATACTTAAATAGAACTTTCAGAAGAAAAAATGTTTCATATTAATAATAGTGTTTTATTCTGTTTACCGAATCTGGTATTGTCATGGCTGTGATGCTTTGCATGGGGAAGCTATCACAGGAGAGCCCCTGTGGTGTCTATTACCGGTGATACCTGGCAAGCTATTGGTGTCTAAAATATTGATAATTTGGGAGAATCCATAAATCCCATGAAAATTAAATTTTTTATAGGATATAGGGCTCTTCTCCCTTTTTATAAACAGGCCCAACAATCTCCACCTTCATGTAAATAATAATAGTTATTTACAGGTTTCTCATACAATCATTTATTGCTGATTTAAAGGTTACAATATAAATCTAGGGAGGTGTGCGATCCGTCTTGCTAAATAACTTTATTGTGTGTTCTGGAAATAAAATTATTTACTCAAATATTTTATCAGTAATAGAATTCAATTATAGATCCACACCTTTACTATGGAGGCTGAATGTATTCACTTTATGTGGCACATAACAATACATCTATAATAATCAAAGGCCTCTATAAAGCAATTTCCTTCCTTTTTATATTCACATTCACAGTTCTTTTCTTGATTTGAAAGTCTAGGAAGCAGACATCAGAATATTATTTTATAGTTCTGGATGAACGACAGATGGTTATTTACTAACATTGCTTAGCCATGCAAATCCACATTAAAACCATAGCAATTAAACAGATTTGTTTTTCTTTAGGAAAATTTCTAGAATACAAAGGGCTCACACTTGTAGTAGAATAGCAAAGCAATATTTGTGGACATATATAAGAACTGCTGTGTAGTTATAATAAGTGTATACCTATTAAATTTCCTCCTGCTCACACATTTTTATTGAATGAGGAGCATTCAAAAAAACCAAAAATTAAAACCGATAAAGATGGTTCTTAACAAATATTGCTTAAATGTGCATGTCTACACTAAAAATTTACACTCTCTTGTAACTTGCAGTAAACAATTTAAGGTGGTTGGTTACTTTGCTTTTAAACACTTAGGGGCATATGTATCAAAGCTTGATGTGAGATAAAGTTGTGAGATATATATCACCAACCAATCAGCTTCTAACTAGGCTGTGTTTAAGAAATGATAGTTTGGAGCTGATTGGTTGGTGATGTTTATTTCACTATTTTATCTCGCATCAAGCTTTGATACATATGCTCCTAAGTGTTTCAAAATTTACACTATCTTGTAACTTGCAGTAAACAATTTACGGTGGTTGGTTACTTTACTCTTAGTGTAGACATGCACATTTAAGCAATATTAGTGAAGAACCATCTTATCTGTTTTTTTGTTTTTGTTTTGTAACCTTGGTAAGACTGAAACTCTTGTGCTTTTTCCACCTTATTCTAAAGGCGCACATCCACATGCTGATATTACTGAGAGATTGCACGATTACGACAACTTAATCGTGCAATTGCTCAGTAATCGTGCACAAATCGTGCACTCTTATGTCGGAAACGACCAGCGATGTGTGCTCCCGCTGGTCGTTTCCGACCTCAATCATCGGGTGAACAACCCGGTCAATCTGTCGATAACGACAGATTGGGCATGTTCACAAATGATGGAGGGTACCTACACTGAGCGATCAGTCGTTCAGTGTAGGCACAGCGCAGACTGTGAAACTACTGCACGATTACAATGTCGTAATCTTGCAGTCGTTTTTTGTTCAGCTAGTGGATGTGCCCCTTGAGTTGCCACTTGTTTATATCCTGTATTACCAGCGTAAGCCAGTAGGTGGCAAAATAGCATATTATGCTGAGTATTTATGAAAGTATATCTACACTATATTATTTGTGGCATTTCGGTTTTGCCGTCTTGTATTAAGCAATGTGGAATGTGCTTCATTCTCTTCCCTGATCACGACACAATGATTACCTAGTTATCGCTTTGCACCCCAGCTTTCTTATGTTTTGACTGCATCAAAATAGTATTTTTTTTGTGGTTTGCTATATTTTCCATGCTAGGTTATTTAGTTAATTCAATTAAATTGATTATAAGCACAACTAAAGTAGATGTAACTTTACCATGTGCTTAGATCTACCAATGGCATGTTTTGTTGACAAACGTAGCATTGGAAAACCGAAGCCAAGTCACTACAAATACGATACTATTATATATTTAAACACTTTGGTGCAACTATGTACAATATCAAGTCATGGATACAAAACATTTTTTTGTATCAAACCCAAGAAGATATCCAGCATTCCTGTGAAATAAAATATTACAACTCACAAATCCAGTACAGTGTATTGCTAATACAGGCTACACCACAGGTTCTCAAACTCTGTACTCAGGACCCCAAACAGTACATGTTTTCCAGGTTTCTTCACAGGATAACAAGTGAAATATTTAGCTTAAACTGTGTCAGCCAGTGATGAATACACCTGCTGGGTGATCTGGAAAATGTGAACTGTGTGGGGTCCTGAGGACGGGAAGCCGACAGACGTAATCTTGACTGCCGGCTTCCCAACTGTCTAATCCCGGCAAGTGTCTAAAGACAGGCGTCGAAAGCCCGACGCCTGTCATTAGACCTCCGCCGGGAGCCCGACACCCGGCTTACCGATCGAAGGTAAGCCAGGCGCGGACAGCCACGGGGGGGGGGGGTTAGGTTAGGGGCTCCCGGGGGGGAATTAGGCTTAGGCATCCCCCCCTCCCCCCCAGGAGGTTAGGGTTAGGCTAGGGGGGATTAGGGTTAGTCACCCCCGGGGGGAAGATTAGGGTTAGGCAGCCCCCCGGGAGACTTAGGGTTAGGCTGCGGGGAAGGGGGGTTTAGGCACTTTGAGGGGGTTAGGGTTAGGCCCTTGGGGGGGAGGTTAGGGTTAGGCACCCCTAAAGGAGGGTTAGGGGGTAGAATTAGGTTAGTTTATACTTACCGTCGGACGTTCGGGATCTTCACCCTTGCCGGGCTTCCGCTGTCGGGATTTGAACTGCCGGACGCATACTTATTCCCTGAGGACAGAGTTTGAGAACCACTGGGCTACATGATTCTAGCCACAACCTGTGCATATGTGATGAAGACAACTCCCTCTGCTTTTTTATTAATTTACTTTTCTATCTTTGCTTTGATTTTCTTTTTTATTCATATGTATCATTGTTTGTTGTTGTTTTTAATGCATACCTAATAAAAGATATCCATTAATATTGGCCCTGGATGCACTCCGCCAAAAGAGCCCTTGCTTCCCTCTTTTTTTTTTTTTTTTTTCCTGGATATATTGAATAGAGGTCATGGGATAACACCCCCACAGATTAATTGTGCATCTTTAAACATACTGGTGGAGTAGACCATCTTTCATTCAAATGAACATAAAACTACTAATCGCTAGCTTCCAGGGCAGCTCAAAATAGTCCCCTTTTCTTTACAGACTCTTTAGTAATTTCCTGTAGCACATGTAGGCCTAAATGTAATAGGTTCTGATTTGCTGGTTCCGGCATGATTTTTAGCACTATATCTCTTCTGCAGCACTTCTGGCTTTTCTCCCACTAAACACCTCTCTGTATCAGCACAACACCCAACCTTCTTCTTTCCAGGCTCTCCTTTTAATGTCACCGTCTTTGTTTTTTAGGGGTTTCAAAACCTCACAACCACTGTCCCTCCATCCGTCTGATGTCTCCTCACCCAAGTTTGTACTATGCATGTGACCAATCATTCATCACCCTTAGTGTGCGCGGTGGGATGTAGTTTTAGACACTGCCGCAATCCTCCTGTCATAACCAGAGTTGTAATTGGCGGGTCGCGGCCTCTGCCAGTGCTGGTGCTTTGACGCGGTCCTACTGGTGGGGGTGCTGGTATGTGGAGGTTGGCACGAGGTGCACGCGGATGTCCGAAGGGTACAGGCCATGAGGTGACAGGTGAGACTGGCAGCGCTGCCGCGCTGGGGATTGCTGGGCGCCAATATCTTGGTTTTGGGCATGTGACCTGAATGGGCCAATCAGGTTGGAACATCTTGTGTGTACTCTCAGCAGCCTATCATGCACTTTCCCATGGTACTTAAGGGTATTCATCACGCCCTCTAGTTGCCAGTGCAATGTATACACAGTGCAAGCTGTGTGAGAGTTCTCTGTGCTCCTTAGCTCGGTGTGATTATTGCAGTCCCAGCAGTGCTCCATTTCCTGCTCTGTCTCCATCACAGGCTGTTCCCGGATACCCGCATCTACCCTGCTATACCCCGTTACTCACCCCACGGTTTGTGAACCCTCCAGCTCTGCGGACTCAAAACCCACTCCACTACTTCAGAATTCCCGGTTAGTCAGTCACACCTCCATTGGACTTTTGTTTTCTCTGCCAGACACCTGCTTCCAGCCTCACTAATTGGACTTTGATTTTTTTTCTGCCTGACACTTGTTACCAGCCACACATCACTTGGACTTGTTTATTTCGGCCAGTTTATATATCTATCACCATTTCATGAATTATAATACTCCTATTAAACCTGCTGCATTTCAATACTGCAAACCCGTTCCAGTTTCTTCTTCTGCATCCACCCCAGGTTCAAAAAATAATCCAAACCTGATGCATCCACATCAACTAGAAGGCTGAGAGGGCGCACCAACCAAAGTGATATCCATGCTTTTGCGGGCAATCACATGTAATATACATGGAGAAATATCTTATCTTTTTTTGCCCTGATTTATAGGTGCAGTAGTACTCCAATGAGAGCAGTAATTTAATCATAGTTAAGACTCCTGGTATTCTACCTGTTGTTCTCTAATTAGAAATTCAGCTTTGCCTCTGTCTAACTAAAGAGAACAAAATGTGATGTTCTGGCAGAGTTTACTGTATGTTAGGTATGTCTTTTTTTCTATCTTGCCATCAATTTTACACAGCTGCAATTTTGTCAGCGGACAATAACTTCTAGTAAGGGCTAGCAGCCGGATTTCTTCATGAATTTAACAAGGTGCTTGAAAAATTATTTATGAGATTCTGGTCTCTTGTGACATGACAGCATCTTAAAGTTGCTGCAGTTTTGTTATCTGTGAATGGGATGAAGTCAGTGGACATGACAGTGTGCCAACAGTGTTCTAATGTCAGCTGAAGCATAGTCTCAGCAGTAGCACTTTAAAAATAAATCGTAAAGCATCTTTTCTAAAGTGATACTGCCGACAGTTAAAATGCTTTAACTTATATTAAAACTTTGTCGGTATACTTACATCGGCAGAGTTGTATGCTGTTAGCATTGCTACTGCATCTTTAGACACAGCTCTGATACTAACATATGCTAATGCCGCAGGATGCTTCTTGTGTAAATAGATGGTTCCTCCATGCTTGTGTGATCCACAGCTGCATCCGATGAAGCGGCATCGGATCACCATTGGGAATCTAAGTGCTTACTCAGAATAGCCGTTGGAACTCCTCTGCCGGTGCCAAGAAATCTGCATCGTAAGTCATAGTTCCTGGCCTCAGCACGGCCAGAAAACTGGGCCGACGCACCCCTATTTTCTAGGGACGCAGGCCGTCTCTGCATCGTCCCCTTCCACAAACAGACACAGCCTGTCAATTAGGCTGCAGTTTCCCCGACACTGCGTCTGGAGTCGCAGCTGCATTGTGTCACGAGCGCACTGTGGCTCCAGCGCATGCCCTGTCAACCCACCATTATGGATGTACACAAAAAACAAGTGGAAAAGAAGCTTGCAGGGGATTCTGGTGAGTCAGTCTGTCCCTAATAAAACCAAACCTAGGTGCAATGTGTGCTTCAGTTATGAACAATATTCTAAAGTATAGTCCCAGTGTGTGACTGCATTTTGGATAGCCTTGCTGCACAGACCTCTTTGCTCTTCAAAAAGTGACTTTGGGCTGGGGTATGTGCCACAGGTGGTCTCCCACCCAAGTACTAACCAGGCCCAACATTGCATAGCTTCCAAGATCAGACAAGATTGGGCATGTCCAGTGTGGTGTGGCTGTAGGTCATCAAAAAGCTTACTTTTAGACCTCTTTTACTTCTTAACTTTAGTAAATTCATTGATATGTTAAGAAATAAATATAAAATGTCATAGAAAAGATTGTTCTTTGAGTTCAAAATTATCTACAGCACCTGGTATTCCCAGGAGGGCTTATAAGTGTTCAAAAAGATTTCTCTTAGACCTCTTTTAATTCTCAACTCCATTAAATGCAATAGGCAGTAGGCACAATTAGGCGCTCCGTAGAGAACTGCTGATATAGTAAATATTCAAAATGGCCCCGAACGGGCACAGCATAGGATGACAAATTTTTATTATTTTTTTTCTTTTAATTCCGGTATTTTTATAGTTATGGAAATAATTGAGAGATTATATATATATATATATATATATCTCTATTATACTACTGCAAACGGACCGGCAATCCTCTGCTACAAAGACAACTTGCTGCGGTGCCCACGCAGTGGGTGGTCACTTCTTCACTCAATATAAGGTACGTTTTCACTTGTTCACACCTTGACAAAGGAGCCCAAGGGCCCTGAAACGTTGGAATTTTTATGACCAATTTTAATATACTTATTTTCATAACAGTCTACGAGTGCTGCAATTTTTCAGCTTCCATATACCTGTGTGTGTGTATGTATGTATGTATGTATATATATATATATATATATATATATATATACACATACATACATACATACATACATACATACATACACTCGGATAGGTTTTTAATAAATACAGATGTAGACAAATTTGTTAGTACCCTACCACAAAAAAAAATGACCCATATTTTTATGATATAACTTGAAACTGACAAAAGTAATTGGCATCCATCATTGTTTATTTAATAGAAAGCCGCATTTGATTTAACACACTATTTTAAATAATAAACCAAATGAAAACGGCATGGACAGAAATGATGGGACACTCTGCCTGATTCAGACCCACTCGCAAGCGGTCGATTATGTGCCAGTGTGCACGCGAGCCCTGGAGCGAGCGCCAAAAGCACTCGCTCCGTGGCTCACTTCAAAGGGGGCGGCTGTTGATGTTGATCGACAGCTCGCCCCGTTTTGTAGGCGTGGCGGGGGGTGGCTTCACAAACGGAGGCTTTCACAAGCAAATACCTGCCGTTTGTGGGCGGCCCCACTGACACCACCATCGTCAGTGGGAGAGCTTCCAGCTCTATTAGAGCCGGAAGCTCTCTGGGGCTGGCGGCAACGAGACTCTACCGCCATCATCCTGGCCGCTCGCAATAGCTGTGGGTGGTCACCCACAGCTATGCGAGCGGCCAGGAGGCCGCACGAACAACAAAAAAAGCCCTGATTCAGAGTGAGTGTCTCTGAATCAGGCCCTCTTAACCTAATATTTTGTTACACAACCTTTAGAGGCAAACATTGCACTCTAGCAATTTCTGTAGCTCTAAATGAGAAACTATTATAGAGTTGGGCTAGGTTGTGCTCCCTCATTATTCTCAATTGGCTTATACATTTTCCCCAGTGTAGACCAGATGTTTTTCCTGGTGCAATCCTTTTATGTAATAGCTGAATTAATTTCTGAAACTAAATCTACCCCTAATTCTCACTCAAGAGACCAGGGGTAAATTTACTAAGAATAGTGTCTGGTCGAGATGTCAATCACGGGTGTGTTTGGACATTTTTTTTTACCACTCGCAAATTCTGGTGAGAAATCATGACACTCTGTAAAACATAGGTGAAAACACAAATATAAATAAATACACCATCGGCCAGACTCGCAGGTACTTTCCATAGCCAGGAATACAACACAGAAATTTACCAAGAATCTTGATTATAATCATACGTGTAATTTTAACAACCTCTGTAAATAGAAGTTTTAAATAGACTACCTCCTGAGCTGCGTGTTTGGCAGAAACATACAAATATCAGTGTGATCTGTGTATGTTTCTGCTTGTAATTAGCCAATTAAAGGTCAAATAAAAAAAAGACATGGGGTCCCCACCCAAAAGCATAACCAGCCCCTGGCTCCTGGGCCAGTCCTGGTTCAAAAAATACGGGGTACAAAACTTGTAAGAGTCCCCCGTATTTTATGAACCAGTTCTGGTTTTGAGAATATGGGGAAAAAATGGTGTGGGGATCCCCGTAATTTTTATGACCAGCAGTGGACTCAAACTAGTCGGAGTCTAATGCCACAGCCAGGGGACCCTTTTCACCGGGTCACCCTGGCCAAAGCATTAACACCCCAAACTAGTCAGCCCAGGCCGGGGATTTCAGGGGAGGTGGGGACCCTTCCTGAACACCTTAGGCTTAAGCCCGGGGCTCTTCCCTGCACCCCTGGCCGGTGGGTACAGGGGTAATAGTGTTAATAATAGATGGGTACTATTGTTTTTTTATAATGGTACTACAGGTGCCTGCACTTTGGCACTTGTGGAACTACAAGTGTAAGCAGGTGGCCGGCACTCGTACCCTCACTGTAAAAAAAAAAAAAAAAAAAAGTAAAAAAAACACAGTGCACACACACACTGTAGAAAGTACAGTTTTATTACACACTAAACACACTCGCGTACACTTGCCTTCTACCCGGTGTTCGGTCCCCTTCTCCAGTAGAAATCCATGGTTATCCCAAAAGAAAAAAAATTATATACTCACCTACAGTGGTGCTTGAAAGTTTGTGAACTCTTCAGAATTTTTTAGATTTCTGCTGAAATTTGGCCTAAAACTACCTCAGATTTTCTCAAAAGTAGATAGATAAACTAAATCAAACAAATGAGAAAAAAAAAATAGACGTGCTAATTTTTTTATTGAGGAAAATGATCCAATATCACATATCTGTGAGTGGTAAAAGTATGTAAACCTTTCCATTCAGTATCTGGTATGACCCCCTTGTGCAGCAATAACTGCTCTAAACATTTCTGGTAATTGTTGATTAGTCCTGAACTTCGGCTTGGAGGAATTTTACCCCATAACTCCGTACAAAACCACTTCAACTCTGTTATGTTGGTGGGTTTCCTCGCATGAACCGGTCGCTTCAGGTCCTTCCACAACATTTCGATTGGATTAAGGTCAGGCCTTTGACTTGGCCATTCCAAAACTTTACATTTATTCTTCTTTTAAACATTCTTTGGTTGAATGACTTGTGTGCTTTGGGTCGTTGTCTTGCTGCATGACCCACATTCTCTTGAGATGTAGCTCATGGACAGATGTCCTGACATTTTCCTGTAGAATTCTGAATTCATCATTGATGGCAAGTCGTCTTGGGCCAGATGCAGCAAAACAGGCTCAAACCATGATACACCACCACCACCATGTTTCACAGATGTTTGAGGTTTTTATGCTGGAATGCAGTGTTCTCCTTTCTCCAAACACAACGCTTCTCATTCAAACCCCAAAGCTCTATTTTGGACTCATCTGTTCACAAAACATTGTTCCAATAGTCTTCTGGCTTGTCCAGGTGATTTTTAGCAAACTGAAGATGGGCAGCAATGTTCTTTTTGGAGAGCAGTGGCTTTCTCCTTGCAATCCTGCCATGCGCACCATTGTTGTACAGTGACCTCTTGATAGTGGACACATTAACATTAGCTAATGCGAGAGAAGCCTTCAGTTGTTTAGAGGTTACTTTGGGTTCCTTTGTGACCTTGCAAACCATTAGACGCCATGCTTTTGGCGTGATCTGTGTTGGTCAACCACTCCCGGGGAGGGTAATAATGGTCTGGAATTTCCTCCATTTGTACACCATCTGTCTGACTATTGATTGGTGGAGTGGATACTCTTTAGAGATGGTTTTATAACCTTTTTCAGCCTGAGCATGAACAACTCCCCTTCTGAGGTCCTCAAAAATCTCCTTTGCTCATAGCATGATACACTTCCACAAACGTGTTGTGAATAGCGCCAATCTCCTTTTGTTTGTGGCATGATACACTTCCACAAACATGTGTTTGGTATAGGCAATCAAAACCCCCGCAGCTTATAGACACTCAGTGGCCACTTATCTTAGAGTGGCCTCTGATTGACTGGTGGCTTGGCAAATGACGTGAACCACGAGGGCTCTGTCATTTACTGGGGAAGAGATGTATATGGAAACGCATACATCTCTTCAGTGTCTGAGGGGTCCACGTTATTCGGTTTCTTTTTTTAGCATGGCCAAGACTGGAGAAAAGGACTGACCTGCGTTTGGCGGTACAGTAGGTGTGTATTTAATTTTTATTTTTTTTATAGGGATGACCATGGATTTCTACTGGAAAAGGGGGCCAATCACCAGGGAGAAGGTAAGTGTGCTTACTGTGTAATAAAATTGTACTTTCTACTGTGTGTGTGTGTGTGTGTGTGTGTGTGTGTGTGTGTGTGTGTGTGTACGTACTGTGTTTTTTTGTTTTTTGTTTTTTTTTACAGTGGGGTTATGGGTGCCAGCGGCTAAAGGGCAGGCACGCTGGCACCTGTAGTCCCACTGTAAAAAACAATAGAAACCATCTATTATTAACACTATTACCCCCTGCACCCACCGGCCAGCCTAGGTCTGGGGTGCTCAGGAGAGGGGGATCCCTTTTATTTGAGGGTCTCCACCTCCTCTGAGATCCCCGGCCTGGGCTGACTAGTTTGGTGTATTAATGCTTGACCGGGGTGACCCATTGAAAGGGTCCCCTGGCTGTGGCATTACACTCTGGGTAGTTTGAGTCTGGTGCTGATTTTAAAAATACGGGGAACCTCACACCATTTTTTTTCCCCATATTTTTAAAACAAGGATTGACTCACAGAGCCCTGTGCTGGTTCATAAAATGGGGGACCCCTACATATTTTGCCTCCCGTATATTTAGAACCAGGACTGCCTCAGGATACCGGAGCTGATAATGCTTTTAGGGGGAACCCTGCACCATTCTTTTTTTTTTAACAATTTTTTATATTAGTACACACATGCAGCTTGCATGTATCTCACTGATCCTGTATGTGCAAGCTGCATGTTTGGGTGTGTTTGGCTGCGGTCAGACACCGGGAACTCGGGGAGAAACTCTTTGTAAATTTGTATTTTTCATTTTTAAAATCTCTACTGAGTCCTGGCAAAGCTCAGTGTTTGTTCTCGAACAAACTCGGGACAAACACGATTCTTCATAAATTTTTCCTGCAGGTTTGAGGAGCAGTGGAAACACACCCCTGACACTGAATACAATGGAAAATTTAAAGCATGAACCCAAATGACAGGTTAGAGAAGCAGTTGGGTCATGTTAAAGGGGTAGGAACTATTATAGCCCCTGCAAGTATGTTGTGTAAAATTGTATGAAAGACAGACTGAAAGCCTCTGTGTAAATACTTTCTTCACTACTTTCAAGTGCTAAGAACAATGGGAGGGATTCGGTTGAGCGCGTTGTCGCACGGCTGTGTGCATTTCGCCAATATATGGTAGGGCTGAGGTTGCAGGTTTTTCTTTGCACCTCTATGGGCTGTGTGTGAAAACAGCACTTTGGGTCTAAAGTACTGAATTGAATTCTCCCCAATGTTTAAGTAGTAAACATCACTACCACTACACATATTGCACTGTTTTTGAGATGCCTAAACCTGCTCCTGTCCTCTATCTTGCAGATAAGATCTAATAGCTTCCTATCACTCCCCACCCCCCTTCCTCCATTGTCCTGTATTGTGCTGTAATTCCTGTCTCAATGCTCTACTAGTTGCCTTTAAGACAGTGGTTCCCAAACTTTTTTGAATCACAGCGCTCAAGAGTATCAGCATTGTTTTCACGGCACCCCTAAGCCAAAAGTTTGTTATTGAGAAATTTAGAAAAAAATGTAGTAAAGTGTGCTCACCTGTCCTCCTTAGGTTCAGTTATGTGATAGTGGACAGGTTTGCACTTTTGGGAACCACTGCTTTAGTGCTTATAAAGAGAGTTTGGGCAGATGCAGTCCGTGTAGCCCAGTGCTCCCCAAACTTTCTCAGTTCATGGCACCCTTACTGTTATTATTATTCTTGATGTACTTTGTAAGGTGCTGCAAAAAAATTGCGGCGCTATATAAAGAAACATAAACATTAGAAACAAAACTGGAGTAAATTATGGATGTTATTAACAGATTTTTTTTTTTTTTTAAGTACACATTGAGGGACTGCTGGGTAATAAAAGTGCCGGTGACAAATATGCTGCAACAAAGCCAAAATGTAAAAAAAAAAAGTGACTTTTCATTAAAATTTTCCCAAGGCAGATTTGCAATTCTCTGCTTTCTCAGCGATACTGACGCAGAGAACTATGGGTTGTTCTACCACTTCACTGTCCCAGTCTAAACTGTTGATTGGTTGGAATGAAAATCTGGTAACGTATGGGAGTAAATGATGATCAGCAATTTGCTCCTAAATGCCAGAAAACAGATGAAAATGTCGTTCAGACAAGTTTGTTAAATGTTTGATCTAAACCAGTGTTGGCTAACCTTGACACTCCAGCTGTTATGGAACTACATAACCCAGCATACACTGCTACAGTTTTGCTATTAGGGCATGCTAAAACTGGCAGGGCATGCTGGGATATATAGTTCCACAACAGCTGGAGTGTCAAGGTTAGACAACACTGAGCTAAACTATTTGTTCAAACAACAGTTTTGGTCCATTTTCCAGCGTTTGTGAGCAAATTGCTGATTGTCATTTGCTTTCATACCTTACCAGATTTTCATTCCAACCAATCAACTAGTTGGCTGGTTAGACAGATCTTTAGATGTGTGGCCAGCTTAAGAGTACTTTACATGCAGGAACAGTACAAAAAAAGAAAATTAAAAAAAATGTAAATAAAAACAGCCATATTTGTCAGGACTGCACGTGAAAGAGCGGCTGTTAGCATCAATCAGCATCAGCCATTCCAGCACAACAGTTGTAGAGGTGACTCACCAGAACAGAATAACCAATCCAATGCACTCTGCCCACTGCAACCAGGACAACGCAGCTGCATAACAGAAAAGGATCTACGAACACTCCACATGTGTTCAGGGCAAGACGCTTGAATAAAGTAGAGGAGTGCTTGGCCCTGTATTGGTCTGTGATTGGGGACCACAAGTGTCTGCAGCAGTGAAGAGTTTTTCCACAGACCTTACTAGGAAAGGAGAAGGTGCCCTGACCAACCAAAGATGCTCATCCCTTGATGGGACCTCTCTGCACTGCACTCTACCTGTAAGAAGCTCACAATGCTCCAACCCAACTACTGTGTAATATTTTCCATTCACACTAACGTAATACAGGTTGAGTCTCCCATATCCAAAATGCTTGGGACCAGGGATATTTTGGATGACGGAATATTCCATAGTTTGGAATAATTGCATACCATAATGAAATCTTGTGAATGGGACCCCAATAAATACACAGAATACATTTATGTGTTATATACACCTTATACACACAGCCTGCAGGTAATTTTATACAATATATTCAATAATTTTGTGGCTCAAACAAAGTTTTTGTACAGAAATGAAATTAATTTATGTTTCATATACACCTTATACACAGCCTGAAGGTAATTTTATACAATATTTTTAATAGTTTGTGCCTTAGACAAAGTTTGTGTACATTGAACCATCAAAAATCAAAGGTTTCATTATCTCAGTCATGCCAAAAAAATTCCGTATTTCGGAATATTTGGATATAGGAAACTCGTCCTGTAATCCCAATAACTGTAACAAGCTACAATTAAATGGGGACTGACTGCAGGGAAATCTAACTGCAGTTTGGTTCAGGGAAGCTTTCTACTAATAAATATCCTATTTGGATCTAAACGTTAACTGTACCTTTATCTAGTAATTTAAATCTGTGTGTGCCCATTTTGATGGTAAAATTTGAGAGTTTTCCCCAAAAAATTGGTGGAAATTGCCAACATTATTAGAAATTTACTGGCCGATAAATATTCTCTCTGGTAGCTAGTTCGGCTTAGTGTCCATTTCACAAAAAATCATGGTAAACCGTATTTCTACAGTCATAATGCCTTCATCAGTATAATAGGCCTAGTGCCTACTGCACTGAATAGAAAGTGTTGAGAAATGGTGTTTGATACTCCTAACAGGATAGGACCTAAATAACCAGTGGTGGGGTAGTGGGCCTATTATGTGATTGCTGGTGAAGACCTAGCCAAAATAGCTACTGGGCCTAATACCCATAATTGGAGGGCACTGGAGGATGTACAGGAGAATATAGGCCCAATGGCCACAGGCTTCTCCTAAACTAAACTGCTGGACCTAGTGTCCAAAACATGAGGATGGGGGGGTATCTATGGCCTTGTAAGCTGATCTAAACATTCATGAGGGTGTGTGAGACAATCTCGGCCAAAAGGCTGTAGGTGAGCTCTGTTTGGCTCATTTTCCTGGCCTCCCATTGGACGAGCTTGAATCTAGCAAGATTAAAAAGTTTCATAGCAAAAAGATAACCGCAAATAACCAAAGATTCTCCAGTGATGCCAGTTAACTCCTCAAGGTGGTCTCATTTGCAGTGATGGTTCCATGACAGCTTCCCTGGGGCTGGACCATACTCTCTATACTGTATATTGATAACTTGATTGTTCTTTGTACTGTATGGTGGTCACTAGGATGCTCTCTATTACATGGCAGTCTGGTATTCTTTCTGTGTTGTATATACAGATGTGTCTACATACATGTAGCCTCTGCGCATAAAGCAGCCCTTCTAGTCATGCCATGCGTGACGCGATTCGGAAGTGTCGAGTGTCTTTCGTGCTATTTTTTTACCTCTTTAAATGTCTTATTTGCGAAGCGAATATAGACATGCCGCATATCATTTAATTCACCATAAGTTGCTTGTGCGTCCAATACGCATCACTTTGCGAATGATGCATTTTAAGGTAAAAAGTTGCACGAAAAGACACATGGCGGTCACTTGTTATGTGTAACGTGACTTGTAGCGCACTGAGGATAGATGTATGTGGACACATCTGTAGCTCACTAAGATGCATTCTCTTCATGTGTGTCACAAGACTGCTCTCTGTATTCTCTGTGATGCTCTCTACATTGTATAGTGGTTTCTGGGATACTCTCTATTGTATGACTGTTACTAGGGTGCTCTCTCTATAGTTTGACTGTAAGTAGGATGCTTTTTACAGTTTAAAAAAGTCACTTGGATGCCCTGTGTATTGTATGGTGGCCTCTAGAATGATTTCTGTATTGTATATCAATCTCCAGGATATTTCCTGTATTGTATATAGGACCCTAAAAAGTGTTAAGTTATAACAACTCTACTTAACCACTGTGTTGCATTGGCCCCACCAATGTGGTTAGAGATAATGGTGTGCTAATCCTCTGCTCTCCCCTTGCTCTTGAACCTAGGCCCATTGAAAAGATAAAGGTTTTGGATATTCAAGTGGTTGGAGGGCACCCCAAATCCCAAGTGGGGATTATGGCCCCTAGTGAGTAATCCAGCTCTGTATACAGTGCAATACTGAATTCAGAAACATCCAGGCACCTTGTCTGTCATTTTATGTCTGGCATTTATAAATTGCTCTACTCAACAGGATTTTTAAAAGTTAAAAGCCCTGAAATTATTACGTCGTAACCCAGAAGTAAACATGACGCACTTCCGGTCCGGCAATATGTATTAAACATTTTTTTAGATATAAATTCCATATATATGAGCTATATCTATATGATTTAGATTGCACAATTATTGGATTAAATAATGTTACAGGACACACGGGAAGCTGCTATCTAATTAACAGGATTTTCGTTATTGTGACCCAGAAGTTAAACACCAAGTAAGGTATATAAAGAGACATCAATACATTTCCTGTCACACTGCCTGGAGGAAGGGAGGAAGCGCTCCGGAAACGCGCTGGACACGTGTGACAGGATTGATCAACATAAGAAATTATCCAGGAGGACCAACAAAGGGACCCTCATTGTGGTAGTGCGGAAACCTCCAACTTTACAACTACGGGCCCATTTGAAAGGGACTTCTGTTAATTCTCCATCTATTTTTATTGTTGATAAAGTGTATGGTTTATATTACCAGAGGTACACTTTTTATTTGTTTGAAATTAATAAATGTTTTTAAGTGAGAAGTACTACATGATGTTTGTGGCATGAATTCTTTGTCTCAATGTATTGCATGAACCACTACTTATGCTGGCCATTCACGCTACAATTATCGGGACGATCCGCCCGATATCGGCGGATCGCCGCGATAATTGTAGCATGTGGGGGGCGACCGAGGGTTAAATATTGCTCGGTCGGGCATGCTGGATTGTCCAGCATGCCCGTCCGATGCGATATTTAGCGGGTAAACTGTCGGCCGCATCGGGCAGTGTATGCCCAGCGCAGCCGACAGACAGACATTCCTGTGTTCCTTCCTACGGAAGGAACAGGGAAATGTCTCCGCCCCCGGGGGCGGAGCGCGGATGTCGGGCTATACACTGTGAGATTTCTCTCACAGTGTAAGCCGGCGACTTCTGCGGCTGGCAGGCTGCCAGATAAAATGTCTGTCGGTCTGACAGGCATTTTATCTGGTAGTGTATGCCCAGCATTATGAAAGAATGATCTACTCACAAAACGAATTATCAACTCTAGGAGGGAAGTATATCCAGTAATATTTTAAGACACTAGCACACTTTAGCTTTCTAATTTGTGCTTTGTCATGTTTGTCAAAGTTCTAAGGGTAGAACCATTGTGATTGCTAGTCTGCTGCTAGCCCAAGGTCGCTACTAAAATTATATTTCCCTACTCAACAGGCATTTTGCATTTGACATGAAATATATCCATTTCCACATAATTTTGTGCGTAGAATCCGAATGAACCATCAGAAATTTTAGATATTTTGCAAAATTTTATTTGAAAATGAAAGTATTTAATCACAATAAGTTCTTGGCAAGACTCCCTTCTGGCTGCCCTTTGGGGTACGTATCCTGCTCAGACTCCTCTTTCACGCCAAAAAGTCAAAGAAAGCCTATTAGCACCTTGATAAAGATGGCTTATAAAATGTACATTGACTGCGCATTTCCTGGTCATTATGGTTACCAGGATAAAACCTGGCACCCCATATTTCATGCATAACCTGCACAACTAATCTGTCAGAGTGGTTTAAAGTAAATTGCCATATGATGCTATTCACTGTCCCACTGATATGGCGTGACTGTACTGACTGTTATTGTTAGTGCAAATTGGTTTTTATTGGTTAATGTGCAAAAAATAGATAAACAAAACATAAAAAAATCATTTTACATACAAATAAAATATAAGAAAAAGGAAAAAAAAAAAACTTACAATACTAACATCAAGAAAAACATATTAAACTCACAGGTTTGAGGGGAAAGGAAAGAAACGATGGGGCAAAGGGAAAAAGAAAGAGAAAAAATAAGTAAATAAATACAGCTTCGGGTGCAACCAAGGCAAACAGAAGGGATGTAGACTCCACTCTATCAATTCCAGAGGCCGGTCAAATTAAACAAACCCTAATCCATGACAAAACAGGGGGCCACAGGCCCCAAGGGTACCGGAAACCATCCAGAGGCTTAGGAGGGATGAGATGCAATAATATTCTTAAAGGTTTTCGAGTCCTCGAAGTCCATCCAACGGAACCATGTACCTCCTGAAAGCTGTGTAGTTATTGTCTGTTGAAGACCAAATGCCATTTCCATATAGAAATTGATTCGAACAAGCCAGTCTCTAACCATTGGAGGAGAGGAGGAGTGCAACTTTTCTGGGATAACTGACTTAGAAGCGTAATTTACACTAAATGCCACAAAGGGGATTTTTTTATATCTCAAAATAGAGGCGGGGGATAGGTGAAACAGCCAGAACAACGGATCAGAGGGAACAGGCTCCCCTATAATGATTGCAGAGAGTTTAAGGACTTCTGACCAAAACTGATGAAGGGTGAGCGCATTGCCACCATATGCGAAATGGCTTGCCAGGGGCATTTAAGCATCGCCAACAAGTATTCTGCACGCCAATCCCCATCTTGGAAAGGACATCTGGAGACCTATACCAGCGAGATGTTAGATGCAAGCATGTGCTAAACTAAATATTTTAACCCAGTTGGCCTCCCCCCACCTCTGCACCCAAGTCCCATGTTTTAGTAATATGTGGCAGACGAATACTTGCATCCTCCGAGAGAATTGAGTCTAATTGAAGTAATAGACCGTGGGGTAAAATCGATTACTAAGGTGAAGAATGGAATCAGAATGACGGAAGTGGATTTCTTGTACTAGGACCATATTAGCTCTTTTGGCATGAAAGGAGCTTCAGCCCTCTGGCATTAACAGAATTTATTCTAAGAGAGGCAGCCATGGGTAGGGAAAGAGGAGAACAAGGAAGGCTTCACGAAACCAGAGCTGTAGGAAAAGAAAATTAAAACAATTGGCAGGGAAAGAAAAATCAGAGAAGGGAAAAAAGAGGGGGGAAAGAAGGCAAAGCAACAAAAACAAAACACAATTTGAAAATAAAAATAACAATGAATGTGTGAAAAAACCGCGTCAGCACAAAGAGGGGACCACCAGTGTACCCATGTCACAGTTAAATTTGCAGTAGGGGGCAATAACTTCGTCAACCTAGACCATACAATAAAAAAAACTAAGTAGCAAAAATATAGAACAGTGCTAACTGCTAAATCTGTAACACTTAACATAACTTCGGTAAATGGCATATCTCCATGAAGGAAAAAAATACTGTAACGGGCTAACAGCCACCTCCCAAATTGGGAGGGGCCCATAAGGGCCTGTACAAACTGCTAGCAATGGCTAATATGGACAACAAGAAACTAACTTGATAGCTATACCTGACAATAGACTCTCAGAGAAACAGAATGACTCTCAGTAACAAAAGAAAGATACATTGAAATACAATACATATATACAGTCAGGTGCATAAATATTGGGACATTGACAGAATTTTCAGTTTTGGCCTCTATTCACCACCACAATGGCTTTGAAATGAAACAAAGAAGATGTGCTTTAACTGCAGACTTTCAGATTTAATTTGAGGGTAATTACATCCAAATCAGGTGAACGGTGTGGGAATTACAACTGTTTCTATATGTGCCTCCCACTTTTTAAGGGGCCAAAAGTAATGGGACTATCAACTCAAAAGCTATTTCATGGACAGATGTGGGCTATTCCCTCATTATTTCATTATCAATTAAGCAGGTAAAAGGTCTGGAGTTGATTCTAGGTGTGACATTTGCATTTGGAATCAGTTGCTGTCGACTCTCAATATGAGATCCGAAGAGCTGTCACTATCAGTGAAGCAAGCCATCATTAGGCTGAAAAATCAAAACAAACCCATCAGAGAGATAGCAAGTTTTGTAGTCGAAAACAGGCGGTAATTTTCGCCTGTTTTCATTTTACCCCTATTCAATTAGAAAGACTTTCCGCCTAGGTGGAAAGTTAACACAAAGTAATAGGTGGAAAAGTATCGCCTATGAATAGCAGGCGTTAAAAAGTGCAGAATTGGGGTTTTGGGGTGCAACATTGCGGGGACCCCCCCGCCCCGTGCAGCCTTCAGATAGTCCCCCAAAGGTAAACTGTGTAAAAAAAAATTAAAAAACACTTTTGGACACCCCAAAAAAATCACTTTAATTTTGGAGGTGAACAAAAAAAATTGGGGGACAAAGTGTACATGACTCTGAGGGGGTCCCCAAGTATGCCCCAAATGTTTTATTCATTGCAGCTGCTTGCGGCAGGTGGGTTTTTCACATTTTTTTTTTCAACTCACTTTAGCAACTATAAAATATTCTGACCCCCATTTTCAAGTACCCCAAACCTGGTGGGCATAGTTATTTTTCCCCAAAAAATCTTCTAAATGCTCTTCTGCAGCACTTTCTTCCAAGCTGCATTTATGCACCTGCCACGGCTATTACAAACCCCGACTTCCTTCAAGAGATAATAATGGTGGTACCCATAGTGATCACCTATGTCTAAACATCTTTAGGGTGTCCGCTGGAATATTTCCCAAAAATTCCTGTTATGTTTCTACCTGTAAAAAAACGGGATAAAAGTTTTAAAAAAAATGACATAGGGCCCCCCTCCAAAAGCCAAACCAGCCCCAGGCTTGGCAGCCAGTGGTGGTTTCTAAAAATACGGGGAACAAAATATGTAGGGTTCCACAGTATTTTAGAAACCAACACCAGGCTGCAGGGACTAGTGCTGGTTTTAAATATAGGGGGCAAAAAAGACATGGGGTTCCCCCTATATTTAAGACCAGCACCAGACCAGTTGTTTGAAATAAAGTTATACTAATCACGGTGTGTGTGTTTTTGTCTTTTTTTAACTATTTATTTTACAGTGAAGTTACAGATGCCGTATGTCTGCTGGCACTTGTAGTTCCACAAGTGCAAAATGGCAGGCATGCTGGCACTTGTAGTTCCACTGTAAAGTACAATAGTCTTAAATTGTTTGCCCCCCCCATACCCACCGCTCCAGGGGTATGGGGAAGAGCCCCGGGCTTCAGCGTAAACCTGTGGTGCTCGGGAGACCCTTTTTTGGGGGTCCCCGAGCTCACCAGCTTACGCTGACCGACTTGGGGTGCTAATGCTTTGGACCTGGAGCCCCGGTGATTGGGTCTCCGGGCTGTGGCATTACACCGTGGTCAGTTGGGTCTGGTGCTGGTCTTAAATATAGGGGGAACCCTACGTCTTTTTTGCCCCCTATATTTAAAACCAGCACTAGTCCCTGCAGCCTGGTGTTGGTTTCTAAAATACGGTGGTACCCTACACATTTTGTTCCCCATATTTTTAGAAACCACCACTGGCTGCCAAGCCTGGGGCTGGTTTGGCTTTTGGAGGGGGGCCCTATCATTTATTTATTTATTTTTTACTTTTATCCCGTTTTTTTACAGGTAGAAACATAACGGAAATTTTCCGGAAATATTCCAGGGAAGCCCCTAAAGATGTTTAGACATAGGGGATCACTATTGGTACCCCCATTTTAATCTCGTAAAGAAAGTCGGGGTTTGTAATAGCCGCCAGCAGGTGCATTTTTTCCAAACATTTTTAAAAATGACTTTAGGGACTTAAAAATATGCTAGTACCCATTTTCATACCCCAAAGTTGATGGGACCACTTAAAAAACCCCAACTGCTCTTCTGCATCTCTGGAAAAAAACACCTACCGCGGCTATTTAAATACCCCAACTTTCTTCTGCAGGCAAAAACGGGGGTACCCATAGTGATCCCCGAGGTCTGGACATCTTTAGGGGGGTCCTACAATTATTTCCCAAAAATTCCTGTTTTTTTTTCCGCCGATCCAAGTATCGCCGGGTCCCGTTTTTCGCCTACTTTGAAATTGAATGCGGGGATATGCGGGCACGCGCGCAATACTTTAACGCCTACAAAACAGGCGAAGTCGGCGTTAAGTCCGGGCCGCATTAACTTAACGCGGCTCTGCTCAAATTGAATACGGGCCTTACTCTGAGATCCTTTCCCTGGTTTGCCCCTTTGAGAAAATAGTGGAAGTTACACATTCCCCTGTTAGTGGAGCAGCACAGTGGACACAATGTGCCTACATGAGGCCTCGAATGTTGGCTATTTGAGGTCATATTGAGGTCACATTGAATGCCAGATGGGGACGAGGGTGCTGACAATGCTTCTAGAGAAGACAGTTCTCAGTAATGCTGCGTTACAAATCACACTAGGAGGTATACTGTATATAATGAAGCTGTAAGTTCTGTAGTCGACCACTGGAGGAAACACCAACCCAGGAAAAGAAACAGTCTAGGTAAAGGAGGACAATGTAATTCAGGGGAGCAAATCAACAATTAGTGTGTGGTGGGGGGGAGAATAGATATAGGATTAAATCCCCATTCAAGGTTATCAAAATGTGTAGGCAGCTGAAGAGCTGTAATTAAATCCAGCAGCAACATATAATGGCTACCTATGGCCAGAGCAGGGAGCCCTAGGGAACTGAGGCTGCAGAGGGACCAGCTGCTTTCATGTACAGGCAACAGTAGAGGAGAAAAAGACACAATGGGGTGCAATAGACCAACAAGCGCACCTTCGATCAGCAGCCTAGAGTAGAGATACACTGGGTCACCCTATAGACCCACAAATCGGCTCGTATTTGACTGGTATCAGGACACCCGGCGCTAATGTCACCAAAAAATATATAGACAAGTAACAAGGCAGAATAAGAAAAATAAAAATACTTTCCTTAGAACTGGGTTTTTCTTTCAGTAGTAACTAAATTTTTCATCATAAAAGAAAATTATGAGCAAACATAGTATAATTCCATAGAATACAATTTATTCCAAATAGGATCCAAGTATATAAAACACAATGAGATGAATACTAAAATCACAATATATACTAAGTGAGGATTCTGGTATAAGTGCAAAATCGCTATAATAGTAAAGTGCATGTAGGCTTTTAACTGTGCAAAATACAACACAGAATCGACAGCCAAACTAGCACACCCTACCAGAATGCCACACAGGTAAGCGTGGGGTGCAAATAAGGTCCCTCCAGATTTCACCTTCCGTGTCTAACAGCAATAGTCCTTAGTCATCAGATATGAAGTAGCACAAAGGTTGTACCAATGCATTTTGAGCATTAGCTCTTCCTCAGGGTTATCCATGCTAGTCACATAGCTGACTTTTAAATGCTGGGATCCACGTGCAGCCGTAACCAGAAGTGACGCGGAACACGCACTTCCGGTTTCGCGTTGAGCTTTCCCCGGGTGTACCAATCGTCCTGTTGGTGTCAGAGACCTCTAGCATCGGCGATTTAGGAAGTGGGGTAAAGTCAAACTTGGTAGGTGACTCAGATGGTGAATTGTAGACAGAGAAAAAAAAACAATTCTTGTATGCGGGAACCTGAAATAGATAGACCAGAAGTAACATCATAACTTGCGATGTTGCTTTTGTAAAGAATATTCCAACCAGATAGTCTATTCGATGCCATCTGTCATTCTTAGTTCAGAAAAATCAGGAAACACCCAGTGGGGCGGAATACTGGAAAACGGTCCACATGAAATTAAAAAATTCATATTATTAAGCAACATAAAATCCACGATTTCATAGAGCCACTTTTAAAACCACTCAGTAACTATTACAAATATATAATATTATGATCAACGGTATAATACAAGCCACATATGATTAAATATCAGGAATGGAATAATCAAAAGGGAGTTTGAGAGGTAAAAAAAAATAACTAATTTAAAAACCATTTTAGCTTGAAATCTTTGTTTAGGCTACCTGGGGAAAGGGTTTTTAGCTTGTGTGTCCACTTCATTTCCATTCTGGTCAGTTTTGGAAGCCACGGAGATGTAGCAGCGGGGCAGAAGTAATTGCTGCCGCTGCTCTGGGTGTGTATAGGCCGCCGCTTGGAGGAGAGCCGCGGAGACGCCTGGTCAGCAGCAGGAGGGAGCTTGTGAATCAGAAGCTCACCCAGACAATACGGGGAGTGCCGGTGGGTGTGGGGACCCCCCAGAACACCCCCAAAAGGTTAAAGGCTATAGGAGCTGATGTGAAGCACGTCTGTTCACGTAGCCTGCCAAGCCACGCCCCCCCGACTGTTATTTTTGTCTGGCTAGTATTGCTGGGCATTCCAGTAGAGCTAAGCACACTATCACATATCCCAAAGTGTCTTCAGCGCTAAAACCTGTGCCTCATGGAGAAGGGCTGACTGATCCTGTACCTCGTGTGTGTGAATCGGGGACATAAGAGGAAAGAGAGTTAGAAGATACAGAAATTATGAGTCAGAGTATCACCACAAAACTCAAAACAAATCAAGTCACATTATAGAACGGAGAATAAAATGATTTGTTTTGTCACTTGAAAAGGTCAAAACAACAAGCTGTACTTTTGGGTTCTAGGCAGCAACAGTGGAACCTTCTGGCTCACAGTATGACCATTTAAATTTAGAACCTAGAAACTTTCTTTGGCCACATTTTTTGAAAAGGAAAAAATGTGTGTGCAGGGGTGTAGGAATTAAAATTTTAATGAGGGAAGGGGGGTGGGGGGTTGCAAAAAGCCAAAAACTACTATAGGTTCTGGAGCCCTTTGTTCTCACGTTTAGTGTTTTGTATTACAACACTTGCAACAGTGACTGTAGAAATACAAAGATTCCCAACCCTATGTTAATTTTTGTTGGTGTTTTTGGGGTTGGCCAGTTTCATTGCTTATTTTACTATAAAAAAATATTTATTAATATTAACTACCAACTAATACATTAGCTGTTAGAAAGCTAGACAAATTCAATAGTTCATCTAAAATATTTTAATTTTTCATAGTTCTTAACCTAGTTTTTATTCAGATTTTGTTGACGGCCTAATCTTATTTGATTGGGAGTATTTTTAAATCCTATAGTCCCTGCCTCACTGGTTATGGTATGTGCTATAATATCTGGTATGTGCTACGATCTGGTGACAATGAAACTGCTGCTAACGTTTTAAACCGTCCACAGGCCACAATCATTCGCTCTCTCTATTTCTTTGTCGTGCAACATACAAGAACAGTCAATGGGAAATGCAACTTCCCTATCTCATGTGTCTGCTTATGGTTACTGCAAAGTGGGATCGCAAAATGAGTGGGGCTCCTAAGAAAAGGAAAAAAAAGAAAATGTACACCAAACAAACATGAAGATAACTTTAAACAACAACAGACGTTCATGGGTGGGGGCAAAACAGTCTTTTCCCACCCATAGAAATCATGGGGGGGTCAACTGCCCCTGTGTGTGTGTACTTGGTGTTCTCTCAAGGTCCGGTGCGGGGCAGGGTGCCTGGACCATTAGAACGGGCACGCTAGCTCGCGCCTTAGGTGAATGTGTCTGAAAATGGGGCATGGCCATGAGAAAATGGTGTGTGTCTTTAAGACATGCGTACCGCATCTATTCACCAGCAGTGATCGCTGCTCCGCAATTTTTCGCACCCGCCGGTGGGGACAGCACTGGGCATGTTGTTATAGCGGGGTGCTGCAAAAAGGGCAAGGCACATTCTGCCTTTTTGAAATCGGGCTGTTTTACCAGCCCGAACGAGAACGCTAGTACTGCTGTTAAAGGTTTAATGATTGAGTTTGTTGTTGAGCACAATACTAGTGAGTGTTGACTGTTTATTGATTCCTCGAAGAGTAGTGTGAAAGCAGTGTTACTCCATTATTGGAGCAAACTCCCTTCAGTGCCTCTGGCCTATGCAGTGGACATGAAAGAAACTTATAAAAGTATGGCTGTGTTATTGGAGGGAATAAAGTATAAGGATCATGGATGGAATCGTTGTTGTGATTTAAAGGTAGTTGCACTGCTGTTAGGTTTGCAAGGTGTATTCACAAAGTACTGTTGTTTTCTGTTTTTATGGGACTACGGAGACACTAAAAATCACTAAATCACAAAGAAGTGGCCAAAGAGAGAAACCTATGTTGCTGGAGAGAAAAACGTCAAGTACACTCAATTGGTTGAGCTGCATAAAATCATTTACTTCCGCTTCACATTGAGTTGGGCTTCATGAAGAATTGTGTGAAAGCTCCGGATAAAGAGGGCCAGGCTTTCGGTTATCTGGAGGAAAAGTTTCCAAAGTTAAGCAAAGCTAAAAGAAGGCATATTTGTTGTCCCCCAAATAAGGAAACTGATTACGGATTAAATATTTAAAGCTAAATTAAAGGAAATTGAGTCTGCTGCTTGGTCCTCCTTCAAGGCTGCTGTACATGGTTCTTAGGGAACAGAAAAGAGGCCAACTATGTGTACATCATGAATGAGCTATTGGTTAACTATAAGAATATGTGTTGTAGAATGTTACTTAAAATTCACTTTGTACACTTTCATCCAGGGGCGTAACTAGTTATTTGAAGGCCCCATAGCAAAGGTTTGTAAGGGCTCTTCTGTACCACCCAATGGTGAAAAATTTATTTAACACATGTAACTTTAAAAAGGAAGATGGACCCCCTTCAGCTCTGGGCCTCATAGCAGCTGCACCTCTTGCACCTATGGTAGTTACGCCCATGCTCCCATCTAGACTCTCTTTCCCTGACAACCTGGGTAGTGTAAGTGATGAACACGGGAACATTTTTACCAAGACATTATGACAATGAACAAACGTTTGGTTCAGCCTGGTGCTAATAAGAAATTGTAATATGCTATATATAATCCAGCTGCATCCACCAAAAGGGCCTGTGTACAACCTAAAAAAAGATAATCTATAGTGAAGGTGTTGCACTTAGTATTAAAATTCATATTCATTTTTATTTAACTAGACATGGCAGAAACCTGAGTCAAAACACCAAATGTAAATTGACAAATAATTCTTTATATAAGATTAATAGCAGCAATAAAATACAATACCATCATACAATAAAACGATTGTAATAATATGAACTAGCTCTTTACCAGAAGTCTGTACAGACTAATCTAAAAAATCTACAATGAAAATATGTTTCTTAATTAGGATCCATTTGTATAGAAAAAACTGTCCATCAAATTGACTAATCTCACCAGACGATAATGTCCACAATCTGGAGTCTTAGTATATTTGGTCCAACCTCCGGGTCTTGGAATGTTAACACTTTTAGTGAATACTGAACGGTGTATAGGAGCCGTTCATAAAGAATATCCTCCTGATCTTGTGACCAACTTGAACTCTCGGGAATCAATGAGGAAGGTTGCTGGCACACAACGTCTCTCACTTAAGGTGTGTGGTAGGGAACACGTAAATCCAAGGCTGTAATTGAGTCAGCATGTGACTGCCCTCACCTCCTCCTGCAGCAGTAACGGTGTAGTATATCCTGTAAGCGTGTGCTGGTAGTCGCGCTGACGGCTCACCTGGACCAATGCAACAGACTCCAATGGATACCATAGTCCGGTGAAATAGGAGACAAACGGTAGCAGTATGAATACTCCGATATCTGACGCGTTTCACTTCCGGTCAGTGAGGCTTTATCAAACTCTTTGATAAAGCCTCAGTGATCGGAAGCGATCCAGGAGAGCATTGATCCAGGAGAGCCGTCAGCGCGACTACCAGCATGCGCTTGCAGGATATACTACACCGGGACTGCTGCAGGGGGAGGTGAGGGCGGTCACAAGCTGACTCAATTACAGCCTTGGATTTACGTGTTCCCTGCCACACACCTTAAGTGAGAGACATTGTGTGCCAGCAACCTTCCTCATTGATTCCTGAGTGTTCAAGTTGGCCACAAGATCAGGAGGATATTCCTTATGAACGTCCCCTATACGCAGTTCAGTGTTCACTATAAGTGTTAACATTCCAAGCCCCGGAGGTCGGACCAAATATACTAAGACTCCCGATTGTGGACATAATCGTCTGGTGAGATTAGTCAATTTAATGGACAGTTTTCTCTATATAAATGGATCCTAATTAAGGAACATTTTCATTGTAGAAGATTTTTTAGATTAGTCTGTACAGACTTCTGGTAAAGAACTAGTTCATATTATTACAATCGTTTTATTGTATTTTATTGCTGCTATTAATCTTATATAAAGAATTATTTCTCATTTACATTTGGTGTTTTGACTCAGGTTTCTGCCATGTCTAGTTAGTATTAAAATTCATATTAATTTTTATTTAAGCGCAACACCTTCACTGTAGATTCTGACAATGAAGCATGATGGGGGACCCTGCAATGATGGGGAACCACTTCTGGTTCCTTTTTAGAGCGACCGATGAGACACTGTACAAATGGAAAGCGTCAACATCCTATTTCCCTAAAGCAAAGTGACAACATCCTATTTCCCTAAAGCAAAGTGACTTTACATTTTATCTTTTATTAACAATTACATTAAGGCTAATTTGGATTGTTAAGAGTTTTTGAAGTTTAGTTTGTAAGCGTTTCTATAGTTTTGTTAGTATTTTATAAATGAGTATGATGAGAATATTTAAATTCTATAGAGATTGTAATTTAAATTTTCACTGATCTTACTTTTTTCAGATATAGCTATTATCACTTTTGTTATTTGTGTGTATCTAATAAATGTCACGTGATAGAGAAAATCTGTTTTTGTCCACTGAATTCAGAATCCCTAAATTAGGCGAAAACATATTCACATGCCAGATGCAGAGAATTATTACATTTTGTTGAGTAGTGTAATCTACCTAATGAAAGATACACTAGTCTGTTAGTACCATTACACTTAAACTCCTACCCACCAATATTTTTATGTATGTGCTGCCTTGGATACATTGATTCTCATATTTAAAGGGGAAGATTTATCAAAGCTTTGAGACACCCGATAAGCTCCTGTCATTTTTCAAATACAGATTGTAAAATGACAGAAGCTGATTGGCTGGTACTTTTTCACTTTATCTCTCTCCAAGCTTTGATTAATCTCGCCCTCGGTTTGTTATTGATGTGTCCCTTATTCTCTCCAAGCTTTGATTAATCTCGCCCTCGGTTTGTTATTGATGTGTCCCTTATTGTACAGTGCTGTATAATGGCACTGTACTAACGCTATGTATTATAATAATTTGCTCCACTGAAAAAATAATATTCTTTGAAATGTATTAAATATAATAATTTACTCACAATGAGTAGCCAATATAAAAATAAGCTGTGATACAGAATGTCACATATTAATAACATTAAACCTTGCTTTCCAGTATTAAAATGGTTTCCCTGAAAGCAGGAACATTGTTTTCTATACTGCAGTGATGAATTACTCATTAAAAATGCTGCTTGAGTAAGTTCTAAATTGTCTTCCTTTATGTGTTATTCATGACCTCTTTAGACAATTCACCTACATAGGGAAGTAGAAATGTTGAGTCGCCACATATTTACCATCACAACCATTACATGTTGTGTTGTCTCTTATACATCCTCTGTTGTAATATAGAATTTCCTGTTGTTTAACAATACCTTGTACACGTTTCTTCATGTCATTTAGTCCGATTCATATTTTCATTTTTGCAGGTTAAGACGTGTGAACCAAAATGTTTTTAAAACCCTGATAGTTAAGTTCACGGAAGTGTAATCATGCACTATCAATCTCCGAGCAACCTTTTTGTAGCACATAGGTAAATATCTGCTGGTTAAACTCGTATTTTGCAAGACAACGGGTATGAGTATATGTTTCTATGTATCTGCATCTTTAAGAGTATCTGTTTCTATGGCTGATTAAGCTGATTATTCCTGTCAAAATTCTGTGTTGATAATCAATTGTGACTAAAGTGTAAAATGAAAGATAAGACTATGACCAGAAAATAAGAAGTTAGGTTCACCTATTAACCATCAACTCAAAATGAGTAGACCTCTACTCAAAATCTCCAGCATGCCTGGATATTGACAGGAAATGTATGTTTATATTTAAAAGTCAAATACGTGTTCCAACCCCGAGTGTTTTTGAGACCCAAAAGAACCAAGGATTATAATTATTAAAACCTGAGTATTACAAGTTTCAAAACACATTGTGGATTGGGCCTGCAACAGTGGGCTGATACTTACTTCTTCGGTCATGGTTGCATTATCTGGTCTTCTCAAGTTCTCTGTGCTGCCTGTAGAATAGATGGAGTCCCATGACGCAGCAGCTCCAAGTCACTGATAAGCTGGGAACGAGCTGCATGGTGACATCAATACTGCGCAGCACACTCCTAGCCAATCAGTGAATGAGAACAGCTGCATCACAGGACTACAGCTCTTCTGCTGCAGCTGGGCCTGGGTGATGACCGGAAAACACTATGGGGGGAATTTAAAAAACCCTGCGATGCAGGTTTTCTCCCGCAGCCGCAAGGTTTTGCAATTCAATTAGGGGACTTAAGAAGGGACGCAGTGATTTCTATAGAAATCACCTTGTCTTTTTTGCCGCACCTCCAGAGCAAGTCTGATTTTTCCTGAAATAGTTAATTTTAGGAAAAATCAGTGGGACTTGCTCTGGGACCCCAGCGGCACCCCACCTGAGGACTAATTAAGCAATTGGAAGTTTCCAATTAGCTTAATATTAATAAGTTCCTAATTGCTCACCTTTCTAGGAGGTGTCTTCTGCATACGTCGGAAGCTGGGTAAGTGCGTATGAGTGAGTCTGTGTGTGAGTGACCCCCGGTGTGTGTGACTCCACCGTGTGAGTGTATTCCTCCCTGTCACCGGCGCTGGGAGAACTTCATCTCCCAGTAGCCCATGCACCACCCAGTAGCCCCTGGAGCACCTCAGGAGCCTCCCAGCAGCCCCTTTCCTAGTGACAAGATGGATGGGAGGCCACCGTGAGCCACGGAGACCCCCAGACAGGTGAGAAGCATTTTTTTATTTTTTTCCGCACTGCTGATTGGATACCGTGGGTATCGGGAGAGTGCATACCCACAGTAATCAAAATTGGGCGCAAGGTTTTTCCTTTTGCGCCCAATTGCCAGGGGGAGATAAGGAGGAAGGATAGCAGGAGGAGAAGAATATCAGGTGGCACAGAGGGGGGAAGGATAGCGTGGACAAGAGGGGGAGATAGATGGCAGAGAGGACACAAGGGGAAGATAGATGACAGAAGGAGGAGATGGATGGCAGAGAAAACGGGGGATGGATGGCAGAAATGAGAGGAGAGAGAGGAGATGGATGGCAGGGAAGATGGGTGGAGGAGGAATAAAAATACATTTAAAAATATGCTTTTATTACCCTTAATCCAAATTCCAAGATCAATTCCAGGATTCCAAGATTGGAGCCCGGTAAGACCGAAATACCAGTACTACAAAATTATATTGGAGTCCATAAATTCAAGGCATCAATTATAATTAGAGCAGCAGGTTGCAGTCCATTCCTAGCTCATACTATCACAAATCAAAGCATCAAGAGCATCATTATTACAACAGGGGCATAACTAGTCATTTGTGGGCCCAGTAGCAACATTTGTAAGTCACAACGGCAAAACAAAACTCTCATAATAACATGGGCTCCATAGCAAATGCACCTACAGTATGGCAGTTACTCCCTTAATGAAAAACTATGGTGGTGCTTCTCAGCAGAGCTGTACCTGAGTCTGCAGTATACAGCTTAATGTATGCTGTCCCCACCAGTCCATTCTGCCAGCATCACATGGGAGGCTGTGCTGAGAGCTGCCTTGTCCAGGTTATTATCTTTGATATCCTTAAAGTGAACCTGGCTACTAATCTATTCCACTAGGGTTTATGGTATCTTTAAAAAAAAAAAAAAAAACTATTGAGCTGCTACTGACCATATGACTGTTCGTGTTCAGCTTGTCTGGTATTTGGCCTGCTGTCAGCATGCTATTCAGAGATCATGACTCATACATATGCTGCCATACCCTGATTGTGTTTTTTGTCTGCATTATTCTAAGACTTTATTCTGGGCTTGACATTTTCTGCCTTAGGGCTCCATTATTTCCCTGTAACTGCATTTGTACAGAAATAAACTTAATATCTTTCACCTACACCTGACTCCTCAGCAAATCATTACAAGCAATCAGTTATTTGTAGTGCTGGTCATACACTCTACAATTATCGGGGCGATCCAATATGGGAAATAGGAGAGACTTTCACAACATTGGGCGCTGGCTCATATAGCAGCAGAAAAAGGTCAATATATAAGTCACCAACTTACAAATACAATCATAAATATAAAAAATGACCTTACAAATCCGCGCTAATGAGATGTTCTGGATAATGAACCTTTTTCACAGATTCCAAACGTATCTCAATGAGTCCATATGTAAAAACATAGAAAAAGAAAGAAAAATGTTCTTTTGTCATACAGTAAATGTTATAAATGTTGTACACCTCAGGTGTCAGAAACGGATGGAGAGGTGATATTAGTCCCAACCCAGGACTAAAGTAGATCTTGAGAAAGTATCCAAATAGTCCATTCAGATGCACCCCCACCGTGATAAGACCAAATGGTGCTTACATGTAAGCTTACATGAGTAATGCAGGATACAGGTACGTAGCAGTTTCTTTTTATGGTTCTCTTTCACAAACACAAATCCACAGGTTTCTCACATGGATCGAGTCCACAGGGCCCCAAAAAAATAATAATAATGGGACCAGACAGTCACAAAGAGTAACTAATATTCCATAGGTTTATTGAAAAAATATATTAAAAACACATGATAGACATACCCTATGTGCAACACACAGACCTACAGCGAAAGATGGATCCCGGGAATAACGCTGGGTAAGTATAGTGGAACACACAAGGTAAAAAACAGACCGCCCGATAATTGAAGCGTGTGTGCATTCAACCGAGGTTAAAATATCGCTTGGTTGGGCATGCCGGATTGTCCAGAAAGCCCGTCCGATGCGATATTTATGAGTTAAAATGTCGGACGCATCGAGCAGTGTATGCCCAGCCGCGGCCGACAGACATTTCCTGTGTTCCTTCCCATGAAAAGAACAGGGAAATGTCTCCTCCCCCGGGGGCGGAGCGCAGACGTCAGGCTAATACACTATGAGATATCCCACAGTGTATGCCGCGGACATCTGCGGGCTGGCAGACTGCCAGATAAAGTGTCTGACAGGCATTTTATCTGGACGTGTATGCCCAGATTTAGACACAACCAAATCCAAAAACATACTGGTAGGTTAATTTGCTCCTGACAGGAAATTAACCCGAGTGTGTATGTGTCTGAGCATGTAGTAGGGAATATAAAGTGTAAGCCTCGCTAGTGCAGGGACTTATGTGACTGGCCAAAATATTCTCTATAGAAGCACTACGGAATGTGTGCCCTATATAAATAACTATTCATTAATAAATAAATCAACTGAGATTGGTTCTCATGATTATGATTATTTTTTTATTGAGTGTGCAGACAGATTATGCAGTGATATACTGTATTTTGAGAGGATCATAACAGAAATAAATTACATACAGGGGGAGATGTATTAAACCTGGGGGTGATAGAAAGTGGAGACAAATAAAGTAACATCAGCATCTAACTGTCATTTTACAGACTGTGGACCTGATTCAGAGATGGACTGATTTGCAGAGCCGCACACAAGCGGCTGCACTATTCTGCCCATCTCAGATGTAAATGCAGAAAGATGTCAGATGTTGAAGGCTGGGATCACCATCATGGCCAATGCGCGATGGTTGTTCTTTTGGTCAGGTTGCGGGAGCTGAGGCCTCCCACCGCCTGACCAGGTGCTGGTCACTTAAGAGGCCATGAATCTGCATCCACCAATGTAGACCCTGGCTCCGTCCCTCCCAGAAAACAGGTGACACGCTCCTTATTTCCAGGAATGGTGACCAGGCATGCCCCTGCTGCGCTCCCCAAACACTGCAGCATGCCCGGATTAATGTACATCTCTGAATGCTGTGTTTGAAAAATGACAGCTAGAAGTTGATTGGCTGGTATCTCTCCACTTTATATCTCTTTAAAGTTTGATACATCTCCCGCAAAATGAAATGCAACAGAAGATAATAATGACCCTGCCCAAATGAGCTTATTATTTAGGGAAAGTTAGCAGAATAACAACTGCAGTCGCTGTTGAGGAGAGAGTGTGGCTCTATTGTAGGGCACAAGCATTATCGTCTAACAATAATAAAGCAGCAAGTGGTGACCAGAGTTTATGTGCAGTTAGTGTTGTGGTAGTACAGTTGGAATGAGGAAAGACCATGTGAGACTGAAAAATTAAACATAGGCTAGTCATTTGAAAAGTCTCAAAGCAGACCTTCTTCCTATTCTACAGTAGAGCAGGTTGTAGGTATAGTGCTGTACACCCACTATTGTGTTTATAGAATAAATATGTATCCTGGGGTTTTTCTATAGCATCATGTATGTTGCTGGAGGCATAGTCAGGACACTTGTACCCCATGTGCTACCACCACAGAGTAGAAATCACCGAGGGTGGAACAAAGATAGCAACAGCAGTAGCAGCTGATAACAATAACACTGGGTCCAGCAGCTGAAATTAAATTGTTTTAATTAATTTCATTAATTTAAGAATAAAAAAATAAAATTTTTTATTAAATATGTGTGATATTAATCAGTGTGGAAAAATGTAGTTACAATTAACACCAAATATAATGATAAAGTATTTTAACTTAAATCAACAAAGTATTAATTTAATTAACACCATAACCAACATGTTCAAAATCATTGTCAAATTAACATTATCTATTACCAAATATTATTTACAAATGGAATTAAGTATTATCAACATTAACTTAATTTCTTTGTTCTAGTTTACAGTTTCCCCAAAACAGTCCTCATGGCCCTTTCACAGTGTTCACTCCTGGATTTTGCTGGGCTGGGTGGTAATCACCAAGGAGGGCACTTTTTCAATTTGAGGGGGGCATTTTTGATGCAACGCTTCGTGTTGTTAAAGATACAATGGGTAGTCCGCGCAATACACAGCACATATGTTTGTAGTTTTTATACACATATGTGACACTATATACCCCCACATCAGGGCCATAACTAGGATTTTTGGCACTCAAGCAACACAGTAATTTGGCGCCACCCCCCAAAAAAACAAAAACAAAACAAAGACGACGTTCTTCTGCATGCACGCTCCCGACAAGGGTGTGTGGTTATGTGACACAGTAATGCCCCTTACACATAATGCTACACTAAGTAATGCCCATTATAACACATTATGCCACACATTATGCCCTTATAACACATTATGCCACACAGTATTGCCCCTAATAACACATTGTGCCACACATTAATGCTCCTTACACATTATGTCCCTCCCCCTCCAGCAGCCTCTTACCGTTCCCCTCTCTCCTCCAGCAGCCTTTTACCTTGCCCCCTGTGTGCCTGCGTCAGCAGGCGTTGATTTGGTGCTGCACTGGCAGCCAGCTCTTGAGACTAGAGACACAGCGCCGCCATAATTCTAATGTGGCGCCGGTCGCGAGCCAATTGGAGCTCATGGATTGACAGTTGCTGCTGATTGGCTGTTGGTCCGCGAGCTCCGATTGGCTTGCGACTGATGCCATATTAGAATCACAATGGCGCTGTGCCTTTAGTCTCAAGGGCTGCTGTGGGCGGCTGCCTGACAGTGCAGCTGAAAATCAACATTTGCAGCCACACGGGCCCCCGTCACCTCCCTCAAGTCCGGAGCCCGGGGCATATGCCCCCCTAGCTGCGGCCCTGCCCACTTGCATATAAAAATATATTTAAGGATCCCCCTCATATAAGATATAATTCATAGTCCAGTTTTGTACATCTGCAGCATTTTATCACTGCATTTCTCTGGCTACATCACATGCATTTATTTAAAGATTTGTATAAAGTTTGGGAAAGTGATCCCTCATATGAGTATATATACAGTGCATCCGGAATATTCACAGCGCTTCACTTTTTCCACATTTTGTTATGTCACAGCCTTATTCCAAAATGGAATAAATTCATTTTTGTCTTCAAAATTCTAAACACAATACCCCATAATGACAATGTGTAAAAAGTTTTTTTGAGATTTTTGCAAATTTAATTAAAAAAAAAAAAAAAACCTAAGAAATCACATGTACATAAGTATTCACAGCCTTTTCTCAATACTTTGTTGATGCACCTTTGGCAGCAATTACAGCCTCAAGTCTTTTTGAATATGATGCCACAAGCTTGGCACAGCTATCTTTGGGCAGTTTTGCTCATTCCTCTTTGCAGCACCTCTCAAGCTCCATCAGGTTGGATGGGAAGCGTCGGTGCACAGCCATTTTTAGATCTCTCCAGAGATGTTCAATCGGATTCAAGTCTGGGCTCTGGCTGGGCCACTCAAGGAAATTCAGAGTTGTCCTGAAGCCACTCCTTTGATATCTTGGCTGTGTGCTTAGGGTCGTTGTCCTGCTGAAAGATGAACCGTCGCCCCAGTCTGAGGTCAAGAGTGTTCTGGAGCAGGTTTTCATCCAGGATGTCTCTGTACATTGCTGCATTCATCTGTCCCTCTATCCTGACTAGTCTCCCTGTTCCTGCCTCTGAAAAACATCCCCACAGTATGATTCTGCCACCACCATGCTTCACTGTAGGGATGGTATTGGCCTGGTGATGAGCAGTGCCTGGTTTCCTCCAAACATAACGCCTGGCATTCACACTGAAGAGTTCAATCTTTGTCTCATCAGGCCAGAGAATTTTGTTTCTCATGGTTTGAGAGTACTTCAGGTGCATTTTGGCAAACTCCAGACGGGCTGCCATGTGCTTTTTACTAAGGAGTGGCTTTCATCTGGCCACTCTACCATACAGGCCTGATTGGTGGATTGCTGCAGAGATGGTTGTCCTTCTGGAAGGTTCTCTTCTCTCGACAGAGGAAAGCTGTAGCTCTGACAGAGTGACCATCGGGTTCTTGGTCACCTCCCTGACTAGGGCCCTTCTCCCCCGATTGCTCAGTTTAGACGGCCGGCCAACTCTAGGAAAAGTCCTGATGGTCCCGAACTTTTTTTCTGTACCCTTCCCCAGATTTGTGCCTCGAGACAATCCTGTCTCGGAGGTCTACAGACAATTCCTTGAACTTCATGGTTGGTTTGTGCTCTGACATGCACTGTCCAGTGTGGGACCTTATATAGACAGCTGTATGCCTTTCAAAATCATGTCCAATCAACTGATTTTACCACAGGTGGACTCCAATTAAGCTGTAGGAACATCTCAAGGATGATCAGTGGAAACAGGATGCACCTGAGCTCAATTTTGAGCTTCATGACAAAGGCTGTGTATACTTATGTACATATGATTTTTTTTTTTTATTATTATTATTATTATTAAATTTGCCAAAATCTCAAAAAAACTTTTTACACATTATCATTTTGGGGTATTGTGTGTAGAATTTTAAGGACAAAAAATAATTTATTCCATTTTGGAATAGGGTTGTAACATAACAAAATGTGGAAAAAGTGAAGAGCTGTGAATACTTTCCGGATGCACTGTGTGTATGCATGTATGTGTGTGTATGTATGCATGTGTGTGTATATATATATATATATATATATATATATATATTATATACACTACCATTCAAAGGTTTGTGGTCACCCAGACAATTTAACTTTTTACATGTAAAGTGACTTTTATTTATCAAATGAGTTGCAAAATGAATAGAACATAAAGTCAAGACATTGGCAAGGTTAGAAATAATGATTTTTATTTTAAATAATGATTTTGCCCTTCAAACTTGCTTTTGTCAAAGAATGCTCCTTTTGCAGCAATTATAGCATTGCAGACCTTTGGCATTCTAGCTGTTAATTTGTTGAGGTAATCTGCAGAAATTTCACCCCACGCTTCCTGAAGCACCTCCCACAAGTTGGATTGGCTTGATGGGCACTTCTTGCGTACCATACGGTCAAGCTGCTCCCACAACAGCTCAATGGGGTTGAGATCTGGTGACTGCGCTGGCCACTCCATTACAGACAGAATACCAACTACCTGCTTCTTCCCTAAATAGTTCTTGCATAATTTGGAGGTGTGCTTTGGGTCATTGTCCTGTTGGAGGTGGAATTTGGCTCCAATCAAGCGCTGTCCACAGGGTATGGCATGGCTTGCAAAATGGAGTGATAGCCTTCCTTATTCAAAATCATTTTTACCTTATACAAATCTCCCACTTTACCAGCACCAAAGCAGCCCCAGACCATCACATTACCTCCACCATGCTTGACAGATGGAGAACAGGCACTCTTCCAGCATCTTTCACTTGTTCTGCGTCTTACAAATGTTCTTCTGTGTGAACCAAACACCTCAAACTTCGATTCGTCTGTCCATAACACTTTTTTCCAATTTTCCTCTGTCCAATGTCTGTGTTCTTTTGCCCATATTAATCTTTTCCTTTTATTGGCCAGTCTCAGATATGGCTTTTTCTTTGCCACTCTGCCTAGAAGGCCAGCATTCCGGAGTTGCCTCTTCACTGTAGACGTTGACACTGGCGTTTTGTGGGTACCATTTAATGAATCTGCCAGTTGAGGACTTGTGACGCGTCTATTTCTCAAACTAGAGACTCTAATGTACTTGTCTTCTTGCAAAGTTGTGCACCGGGGCCTCCCACTTCTCTTTCTACTCTGGTTAGAGCCCGTTTGTGCTGTTCTCTGAAGGGAGTAGTACACACCGTTGTAGGAAATGTTCAGTTTCTTGGCAATTTCTCTCATGGAATGGCCTTCATTTCTTAATACAAGAATAGACTGTCGAGTTTCACATGAAAGTTCTCTTTTCCTGGACATTTGGAGAGTATAATCGAACCCACAAATGTGATGCTCCAGATACTCAATTAGCTCAAAGGAAGGCCAGTTTTATAGCTTCTCTAACGAGCAAACCCATTTTCATCTGTGCTAACATAATTGCACAAGTATTTTCAAGGGTTTTCTAATCA
Source organism: Taudactylus pleione (assembly GCA_031769625.1). Lineage (NCBI taxonomy): Eukaryota > Metazoa > Chordata > Amphibia > Anura > Myobatrachidae > Taudactylus > Taudactylus pleione. Next base: position 5,176,651 of record JAUIMM010000965.1, on the reverse strand, counting down.
TCCATTAGTCTTCTAACGTGCTTGGCAAACACAATGTACCATTAGAACACTGGAGTGATGGTTGCTGGAAATGGGCCTCTATACACCTATGTAGATATTCCTTTAAAAAGCAGACATTTGCAGCTAGTATAGTCATTTACCACATTAACAATGTATAGAGTGTATTTCTGATTAATTTAATGTTATCTTCATTAAAAAAAACAGTGCTTTTCTTTCAAAACTAAGGAAATTTCTAAGTGACCCCAAACTTTTGAACGGTAGTGTACATATAAAATTGTGACTTTGCATGTTGCTTATTGCCCTACTTTTGTTTCCATAGGTGACTCAGTTCTACATTCAAATGCACATTCTGCTCACCCTCACCCCAGTTCTTGAGGACCTCACATCCTTCCCGTACGCATTCCCCCTCCTAGTATGTATGCTTCTATCAACCCTGTGTGTCTCTGTGCCCTTTTTATGTACTGTATGCCTGTCGTTCCATTCTCCCTCTTCTTTGTGTCTCCCTCTATACAACACCTACAGTATTATTATAACACTAGAATAAGAAACCCTCTCTCTCTCTGGCTGACCGTTTCCACTGCGCACTTATTCAGCAGAGAGGACAGACCTTCTGCAATTGTTTATAGAGTCTTAGCTTCTTCTATCATAAGAACCCACAACACAATTTTCCACTGTGCCCCTCACAACACACACTTTTTTATTCTCTTGCCCTGTACCTTCTCCTGCTAACCTCACTCCTCCCCCACTCGCTCCTTCCCCTTCTCAGGCAATTACCCCTTCTAACCCCTTACCTTTCTCCTCTTCTACTGGGGTGCTGTCAGTTGCCATTCAAAAGCAGTGGATGAACCTGAGTATGGCAGGTAAGCACAGATTTCACTCTTCTTGTGTTATAACTTTTGCCCTATATACCTGGTGAATCTTACCACTGGTGATAACCGCAAAGCCAATATCATTCACTAGTTTCCTCAGAGAAGGCTTCCCCATGTGAATTCAACAAGTATTATTAGCATTATATATATTTATTTACAGTGCCTTCATGTAGGTATGATTATTTTTACATATCACCATGAAGGGGGTGGTACATACTAAAAAAAATCCCTATATATTGGAAGTGGATCTCATGCTTTTAACTGAAATAAAAATTTGGAAGCTCCCTGGCAATATTGACTATGCTAGTTAGCAGCTTGCCGCCACATACTTGCTCAGTGCACAGGAAACTACCTCTCTATATATGCTAGTTTATACAAGCGGTATCAAGATTATGTTGCTAATATGACAAAAAAAAACTAATCATTAAATATATATTAGTGTAAATATCATTCTTGTATCTGGTCATTTTCAGTTTCAAAATGTCAGACTGTACATTACATAGCATATTTACGTTGTATAGTGATGCAAGCAGTGGCGTAACTAGGGTATTTGGAGCCCAGGGCAAATTTGAAAAGGGAGCCCCCCATGCCGACCCATGACCCCCACCCACCCGGACATCCCGACATGTACACGCGCCTTTGGCGCGCGCTGGAAAAAAATGGGTGTGGTCACTTAAAAATGGGGCGTGTCAACATGACACACCCCTTTATTTTCACGCTGAACATTCCTATCCATATGCCCCCCCCATTCAATTTTCCCAGTAGTGGTCCCCCTTATGCAGGCACCCAGTAGTGATCCCCCCTATCTAGTGCCCCCTGTAGTGGTCCCCGCAGTGCCCCTAGCAGTAAGCCCCTTATATAGTGCCCCCAGCAGTAGTCCCCCCCCTCCCATGCAGTGCCCCCAGTAGTGGTCCCCCTGATGCAGGCCCCCAGTAGTGACCCCCCCCCCTATCCAGTGGTCCCTGTAGTGGTCCTTCCTGTTATTTGACCCTAGTTGTGGTCCCCCCAGTGCAGTGCCCCTAGTAGTAGGCCCCTTTTATAATGCCCCCAGTAATAGTTCCCCCCCCCCAAGCAGTGGTCCCCAGTTGAGGTTCCCCCTCCCGATTAAGTGCCCCCTGTAATAGCCCCCCCCAGTAGAGGTCCTCCCAATAATGGTGCCCCCAGTAGTAGCCACCCCCCCATTGTGCCCCCACCCGAGTAGAGGTCCCCCCAGTAGTAGCCACCCCCCTCCCCCGTTGTGCCCCCAGTAGTGCTGACAGATTTTAAAAAATATATATATAAAAACATACTTACCCGAATCCATGCTGCTGCTCGACACGGCTCCCGCCGCCGCCCGCCAATCCTCCCGGGCTGGCGCGCTCAGCATAATGGGAGAGACGTCATGATGTCATGACGTCTGTCCCATTACCCACTGCAGGAGCCGGACGGAAGCCCGGCTCTTGCAGTGGGTGCTGCAGCAGTCAATGAGAGTCTATCTGACTCTCATTGGCTGCTGTTTAACACACGCATCGCCGCCAGCGCTGGTGGCGATGCGTGTGTTATGCACAGCCTGAGCCCGCCTCCTGGCGCTATTGGGCAAGTGCTCAGGGGGAGGGAACGGGCTCAGGTGTGCAGTGCTTCCAGCACCGGTCCTGTGTAAATGTGTAGCGCTGACCGCACTCACTGCGGTCGGCGCTACACTGGTGGCTAACTAGGGCGGGCCGGACCGTGGCCGGCGGCGCTGCCATTCCCACGGCGCCCAGGGCACACACCCTGCTCGCCCTTCCCTAGTTACACCACTGGATGCAAGCTTCCCACATGGATGGGCTCCGCTCCGCAGCACTACCCTGGAGAAGCTTCACTGGCGAAGGAGACTGGCCAGGATGCAGGATTCATAGGTGCGATTTTATGGGCCCTTAACTATTCCATTCATGTGGTGGCCACTTCATTCCTTAAGCCAGGGGTGGGGAACCTATTTTCTGCTGAGGGCCATTTTGATATATATAACATTATTTGCTGGCTCGGTGCATGCTACGCCCCCTCCGTGTGATGTCACATGGGGACGGGGCCACAATCGCCGGGGATTACAGCAATGCCCATAGCATCCTGAGGATGCTCCGGGTAGCTGTAAGAGCAGTGCTGTGACCGTCTGAAGCGACCTAAGGATGTTCCAGGCATCCCTGCTTCATAGATTCTGGCTGCAGGGTGCCATTCTTGGCACCCTGCTAGCCAGGTGAGGCTAGCAGAAAAAAGCTCAGAGGGCCAAACCAAATGATTCTGCAGGCCCTACACGGCCCCCGAACCTGAGGTTCCCCATCCCTGCCTTAGGCTGACAATGCCCTCAATATGTGTGTATATATGTTTATATATATATATATACAGTCAGGTCCATAAATATTGGGACATTGACAGCATTTTCATATTTTGGCCTCTATTCACCACCACAATGGCTTTGAAATGAAATAAGCAAGATGTGATTTAACTGCAGACTTTCAGATTTATTTTGAGGGTAATTGCATCCAAATCAGGTGAACGGTGTAGGAATTACAACGGTTTCTATATGTGCCTCCCACTTTTTAAGGGGCCAAAAGTAATGGGACAAACGAAACAATCCTAAATCTAACTTTCACTTTTTAATACTTTGTTGCAAATCCTTTGCAGGCAATTACAGCCTGAAGTCTGGAACGCATAGACATCACCAGACGCTGGGTTTCATCCCTGGTGATGCTCTGCCAGGCCTCTACTGCAAATGTCTTCAGTTCCTGCTTGTTCTTGGGGCATTTTCCCTTCAGTTTTGTCTTCATCAAGTGAAATGCATGCTCAATTGGATTCAGGTCAGGGGATTGACTTGGCCATTGCATAACATTACACTTTTTAGCCTTAAAAAACTCTTTGGTTGCTTTTGCAGTATGCTTCGGGTCATTGTCCATCTGCACTGCGAAGCGCCGTCCAATGAGTTCTGAAGCATTTAACTGAATATGAGCATATAATATTGCCCGAAACACTTCAGAATTCATTCTGCTGCTTTTGTCAGCAGTCACATCATCAATAAATACAAGGGAACCAGTTCCATTGGCAGCCATACATGCCAACGCCATGACACTACCACCACCATGCTTCACTGATGAGGTGGTATGTTTTGGATCATGAGCAGTTCCTTTCCTTCTCTTCTCTTCCCATCACTCTGGTACAAGTTGATCTTTGTCTCATCTGTCCATAGGATATTGTTCCAGAACTGTAATGGCTTTTTTAGATGTTGTTTGGCAAACTCTAATCTGGTCTTCCTGTTTTTGTGGCTCACCAATGGTTTGCATCTTGTGGTGAACCCTCTATATTCTCTCTTGTGAAGTCTGCTCTTGATTGTTCACTTTGACACATATACATCTACCTCCTGGAGAGTGTTCTTGATTTGGCCAACTGTTGTGAAGGGGGTTTTCTTCACCAGGGAAATAATTCTTTTGTCATCCACCACAGTTGTTTTCCGTGGTCTTCCGGGTCTTTTGGTGTTGCTGAGCTCTCTGGTGCGTTCTTTCTTTTTAAGAATGTTCCAAACAGTTGATTTGGCCACACCTAATGTTTTTGCTAACTCTCTGATGGGTTTGTTTTGATTTTTCAGCCTAATGATGGCTTGCTTCACTGATAGTGACAGCTCTTTGGATCTCATATTGAGAGTTGACAGCAACTGATTCCAAATGCAAATGTCACACCTAGAATCAACTCCAAACATTTTACCTGCTTAATTGATAATGAAATAATGAGGGAATAGCCCACACCTGTCCATGAAATAGCTTTTGAGTTGATAGTCCCATTACTTTTGGCCCCTTAAAAAGTGGGAGGAACATATTGAAACTGTTGTAATTCCTACACCGTTCACCTGATTTGGATGTAATTACCCTCAAATTAAATCTGAAAGTCTGCAGTTAAAGCACATCTTGTTTGTTTCATTTCAAAACCATTATGGTGGTGAATAGAGGCCAAAATCAGAAAATTCTGTCAATGTCCCAATATTTATGGACCTGACTATGTATATATATATATATATATATATATATATATATATATATATAATTATTATTATTATTATTATTATTGTTTTTCACTTGACCATGTCCCCACATGCTGGTCACGCCCCTTCTACTGGCACGCTTTAGTACAGGGATGGAAGGGTGCACCGTAGCATGCAGCTGCTCTAAGTGCCATGACTCCACGCTACACCTCTGTGTAGCTCATGCTGGCCTACCCTCCCAAATTCGCACGGAGCCTCCCAAAAAAGCGTGTGCTGCTCCCGGCCTCCCAGAAAGGCAGGCAAGCCTTTACTGGCTTACATGCGAATGGGTGTGCATTATACACCACCATCTCTGGTATGCTGCTTATATGTTGGTGGAGGATTATAAGTTTTGGATACTTGTTATTGTAGTCATTTATGTTTATGTGATTAAAAATCGTATTACGCTATATTGCGATTTTTTCTTCTTTTTATCTACATGTTATCTACGAGGACCTTACCTGTTGGAACTGGTACTTTTTGAAAATCGAAGAACAAAGCTTTTTCCAATTTTCAGTGAACTTGTGAATGCATTTGGGACTATCTTCCGTTTTATTGGTACCCATCTTCTAGAAGGTGCGCCATTGTACACATCATTATTGTTTAAGTATGACCTTGCGTCTCCTTAAAATGTACACTTAGAGTGACGGAATGAGGGAGTAAGGGAGAAGATAAATGCAGTCCAAGTATAGTAAGGGTGCATTTGCTTACTAAGGCAAACCCCTGATTTATTGTAAAGGTATTTTTGTTTTGCTTTTTACCAATAACCTGTGTGCCCAAAGCAGGGAATAACCACCTAAATGCTTCTTCTCCACCATTGTATCTCATTTAGGTGAATATTTATTATATAATATTTGCGGGATATTCCCTAAAAGTTTTTGGGGAGTTCCAGCATATATAAAGTACCACCTGGATGTATGTACAGGGGACTGCAGCAGATATTAGAATCACACAAACAGCCCCCCTAGAAACCTATGGGGCTGCTATAATGACAGATGGGCTACATTTCGCAATATTTACTATGAGAGCAATTAGTTCCAGGCAATGGCTGCTCGCACATGCGGCCCCTGAACCAATAAGTAAAGTGATCGCTACTGCAATCACTATACTTTCACACTTTACAGGGATGGGCTCCTATCTGACAAATACTTCATTTCTTATTTCTGTAATAACTAGCAATAAATTGTAATCATTGGGACCAAGGAGCTGTTTCAGACCCGCTCGCTAGGAAGCAATCTCTTGTAGCTGGCTGATTTTTGCAATCTGCGCATGCGTATGCATCGCAATGCGCGTGTGCGAAACACTGCGAAAGATCAGGAAGCGCTCGCTTGCCCAGCATAGATTGCCGTGTTGAATGAGTGACAGGAGAGGCTGTTTGTGGGTGGTGACAGGGGCAGGCCACTAGAAACGGGGAAAGTGAAGGTACAAACGCAGGCATGCCTGAGTGTTTCAACACCGTTTCAGAGGTGTGCATAATTAATAGGCAGCATCATAGTACACGTCACCTGGTTGTATTTCACACTGAAGTGTTCGCAGTGCTTGCGGCAGGGTATAATCAACCTCAAGCGCTGCGAGCACATTCGATGGTGCTCGATGTACCAATGTTTCCATGCACTTCCTGGAGATGACGTGCGCAAGTGGGCATCTTAAGACTGGCTGGCGTGTGTCTGCATACACAAAGTGATCGCATGCCAAGACATAGTGGGCATGCTAATACCTTAGCGTACAATCGCCTGCCTTGCTAGGCATGCGCTGGATTTGCATACGCTGGGAGCGAGCGAATGCATCTAGCGAGCAGGTCTGAATGTGCTCCCAAGTTCCAAATATTAATAAATATGCTCCTTAATGTGAACACATCGGAGAATTGGCTGGAGACCTTGAAAAGGGGGAGTGGAGATCCGAACGCAGGCCTGCTTAAAGGTCAAAACGGGCGTTTTATGGGTGTGCATAATTAATACAGCAGCGTCATTGACCACGTCACTGGGTTATTTTATAGTCAGAACTGCTCGCATGATTGCGGTAGGAAAAACCAACAGCAAGAATAGCGAGCAGTTCATACGCTGGTCGATGTACTCGATTAACCTAATAAATAGCGGACATGACGTAGGATGCGAGCGGCCAGGGGGCGTATTTTTCCAAAAAACGACCGCAAGTTTTGTTCGCTCGTTCAGACCTAGAGGCGTGAACGGACCGCAAAGAGCGAACGGTTCATTTGAATAGCCACCCCTTCTTTCTGAACGAATGACCGCAAATAGCGTCCGGCTCTGAATCAGGCCCTGAGTACACAAGGTGCGAACTGATACACACCGGAGGATGACACAGTGGTAGTACTTGATAGATGTGGACTGAGGCCCTGATTCACAGTCAGACGCTCTGACATAGTGCTCGCTCTAAATCAGTGCCGGCCTTCTGGCCGCTCGCATAGCTGTGGGTAACCACCCACAGCTATAGCGAGCGGCCAAAATGATGGTCGCGATGGTCTAGACCATCGCGACCATCGGGCTTGCGACGAGACCCTTGCAGTAGGGTCTCGTTGCCGCAAGCCCTGGAGTGCTTTTGGCTCTATCAGAGCCAAAAGCACTCCCACTGACATCACTTGTGATGTCAGTGGGGCTGGCCACTGGGAACGCCTCCGTCTGGGCAGGACACGCCCCCGGCACGCCCACCAAAGGGGGCGTGCTGTCACTCACCATCGACAGCACGCCCCCTTTGGTGCGAGACCCATAACGACGGCTTGGCCATCGTTATTTGGGTCTCACGCATGCGCACGACGGAGCCCTCTCCGTCGTGCACATGCACACTTGGCCGGCAGCGCTCGCAAGCGGGTCTGAATTAGGCCCTGAGTACACTGGGTGCGATTTGAGACACACTGGAGGATGACACAGTGGTTATACTCGGTAGATGTGGACTGAGGGCCTGATTCAGAGGCGCTCGCAAAAAGCGAGCGCTTGCTCTGAATCAGGGCGGCCTCTTTTTTTTTTTTTACCTGGCCGCTCGCTAAGCTGTGAGTGACCACCCACAGCTTTAGCGGGCTGCCAGATGATGGTCGCAACCATCGCGACCATCGGGCTTGCGATGAGACCCTTGTGGTAGGGTCTCGTCTGCCGCAAGCCCCAGTGAGCTTCCGGCTCTAATAGAGCCGGAAGCTCACTACTGACATCACTGGTGATGACAGTAGGGCCGCCCACAAACGCCTCCGTTTGTCCAGCCACCCCCCCACCCCGCCCCATTTGTAGCAAGCCCCGGAGCAAGAGAATTGCACAACCATCGACCCACTTGCGAGCGTACACGGAGCGCGATGCCAGATGCTCCAGTGGATGACACAGTGGTTTGTACTCAGTTAATGTGTACTGAGGGCCTAATTCAGAGCCGCTCGTAAGCGGCCGCTCGTTCGTTCGGAGCGATGTTCGCACATCTGCGCATGCGTATGGGTTTAAGTACGCATGCGCGAACCAGTCAGTGCGGTCAGAAATCGTGTGCTCGCAAAATAGCGAATGCCTGCTAATTTGAGTGACAGGATGAGGCGTTTGTGGGTGGTAACGGGAAGGTGCTTGAAAACGGGGAGTGGAGATCCGAACGCAGGCGTCCCAAGCGGTCAAAACGGGCGTTTTAAGGGTGTGCATAATTAGCAAAGCAGCGTCATTGACCACGTCACTTGGTTGTTTTTTAGCCTGAACTGCTCGCATGATTGCGGTAGGAAAATGCTACCACAAGAATAGCGAGCAGTTCAGACGCCGTTCGATGTACTCGATTAATCTAATAAATAGCGGAGATGACGTATGATGCGAGCGGCCAGGGGGCGTTTTTTTCAAAATAGCAACCGCATGTTTTGTTCGCTCGTTCAGACATAACAGACCGCAAAGAGCGAGCACTTAATTTAAATATCCGTCCCCTTTTTCAGAACGACCGTCCGCAAATAGCGTTCGGCCCTGAATCAGGCCCAGAGTACACAGAGTGCAAATGGAGATGCACCGGAGGGTGATAGAAGTTGGAGAAGACTCTATAGCAAGGAACAGGAACCTGGAACGAAATGATGGCAAGCATACACCTGAAGTAACGACGTTGTACAGGCAACTTTCTGGTGTCCAGAGTCCAGTATATATACCCTATGATAGCAGTTCATAGTAGAACAGCGTCAGCTGACAGAGACCACACTACCATTGGTTGAAGGAACAATCAGGTGAGAAGGACTATCATGGCGGTGCCCATGACGGTAACCAAGACACAGAGCAGCACATGGAAATCCCAGAGCGCCTAGGCAAATCCTCAGCCAGTCACCCGCCGCCGCACCTGACGTCTGACCGTACGAGTAGTCAGGGGAAGCCAGTGCTGGGGTCAGTAACAGCCGATCCTACGCCGAACCCTGACAGCACGTGACTGACTCCTCCTGAGTGTCCAGCCATATTCTCCCATGTACTACCAGATCCCTGCCCCCCGGTGGCATGTACAATGCAGCATCAGTAAAAGGTGCTTGCCTGCTGATGGGCCAGAGCCCCCATAGTGCAACCAGGGCAGTACATGCACTGCCTACACCAGTACTTCTCATATACAGTCATCGGGATACACTCAGTGCATATTTTCCATATTTCCTTGCTGGAGCACGGGTGTATTCTTTACTGGCTAAATCATATTAATAGATCTGTAGGTGATTCTAATTATTTCACTTGTGATTCTTTGAGGAGACATATAAAATATTCACTGTTAGTGTGTCATAAGAATGGATTTGAGAAGTACAGGTCTACACCACCCCTAATTATAGCTGCTGACTTCCTTCAATAGAGGCTAACTGCTCTTGCACTCAGTCTCAAATGACTAAGTATAATTGAGGGAGAAGACAGAGTAGGAGCAGGAGTATAGAGAAGCTGGAATAAAGAAATTAAAGAGGTTGGAGGAGAATTAAGAATAACTCCATAACATGGCTCTTGATTCCTAGCACATAGGATTCCTAGGTCTTTGTGAGCACCATACATGATTTTAGTGGTGGAATCTGTAAACTGAGTCAACATGTGTTTGAAGAGATGGCAGCTAGATTCAGGAAAATAGCTTTGTGTATCTGAATCTATACTGAAGTGCCAAAAGTCATGGGATAGATGCCTAGTATAGTGTAGGAGCCCCTCTAGCTCGGCGAAGTGCAGCATCTCGATATGGCATCTATTGCACAAATGGACAGAAGACCTCTGAAGAAATGTTGACCCATGCTGTCTGGATAGCTTCCCACAGCTCCCTGATATTTGTAGGTGCAGGATCTTGGGTGTGAATGGACCTCTCCACCATGTTCCATAAATGGTTGATTGGGTTCATGACGGGTCGAATGTGGTAACCACATCATTGGTGTGAATGCTCCTCAAATCAATTCCACACAACTTGGGACTGATTACACCAAGAAGGGTTGCAAATGGTCATCAAGCAATGCAACACAGTGGTTACCGTTCAATGATGTGTTCAGGCAGAGCCCAATCCATGCCACGTGAACACATATTACTGAACCAACCTTGTTCACAACTGGGGTCTATGGGGTCTGTGCCACACACGAACTTTACCATCAGCCTGAATCAACTGGAATCGTGACTCATTGGATCACGCCACATGTTACCAGTCCTCCAATTGCCGCAATAACTAGCAATAAATTATAATCATTGGGACCAAGTCCCAAATTGGCAACGTCACGAGCCCAGGTGAGCTGCTGTGTCCTGTGTTATAGTGTTAACAGGGGCACTCTGGTGGGTCTTCTGCTCCCATATGCCATGAAATAAAGAACACTGCACTGACCTGCTCGATATGCGTCTGGTTTCTCCTGCATTAAATGTGGATGTGATTTGAGCCAGTGTCGCTTGTCTGTTACCATGGACAATTCTGGTCAGATGCTGCTGGTCACAATCGTTAAGCACCCGTGGTCTGCCACTGCGCGCTCTGCAGTGGGTGGTAATGCCTTCATGAGGTATTCTTAATACACACATTACATAGCAGATTGTGGAATGTTGAATGTCCGCACAACATCGGAAATGGAATGTCCTATTAGTCGCGCATCCACTACCATGCCCTCTTTGAAATTCGACAATTCACGTTGCCTCTCCATGAGCAGCATTAGCCGGTGTTCATACTGACTCATAAGATGCCAGATTACAAATGATGCGGGTCTGGGCATTGCCAAGACGTCACAGTATGGTGACGCCACTACCATTATCTTTATATACTGCTATACCATTTTAGCACCTCAGTGTAGAATGTTCTCTATATTGTATGTGCCACACTAGGATCTCTGTATTGTCTGGCAGCCACATGGTACCTGTTTGCACAGTATGGTGGTTAATAGAATGCTCTCTGTATTGTAAGGTGGTTACCAAGATGCTTTTTTTTCATATTGCAGACACTAGGATGCTCTCTGTATTTTACAGTGGTCACTAAGATGTTCTCTGTATCATATTGCATTTACTAGAATGCTCTGTTTATTATATTAGAGTCTCTAGAATGCCCTGATTATAATATTGCAATCACTGCAATGCTCTATATACTATTTTACAGTTTCCAGTATTCTCTCTGTATTGTATGTTGATCACTAGGATGCCCTTCTGTATTATATTACAGTAATTAAAATGTGTTGCTTATTATATTACAATCACTAGAATGTTCTCTGTTTAATATTGCAGTAATTATGATGCACTATGTATGGTGTGATGGTCACTAGAATACTCTCTGTATTATATTGCAAGATGCTCTGTACATTGTATGACTACCACTAAGACAGGGTTTCCCAAACTTGATCCTCAAGGAACCCTAACAGTCCAGATTTTCAGGATATATATGCTACGTGCAAAGATCGTATAATCAAACTGACAAACAGGACACAAAGCAGCACACTTTCACAGCCATCAGGGGCAGAGTATGCAAATTCCGTGATTGCTTGTGAAGTCTTAAGGACGCCCTCTATGTCTTAGAGAGCGACGGCAGAGTGAACGCACGCCAGTCTAAAGACGCCCCTTTTTCCTTGCAGCACACGTCATCTCCAGGAAGTGTATGTAATATCAGTAACATCGAGAGCCATCTGAGCTGCTCGTAGCCCTTAAGGTAGACCCTACCCTGCCGCAAGCACTGCAATCACTGCAGGCTGAAATACAACCAGGTGACGTGTACGATGACGCCTTCATGCTAATTATGCACGCCCATGAAACGCCGTTAGAACACACAGACACGCCTGCGTTCACACATCCACACCCCCGTTTTCATAGACCTTCCCCTGTTACCACCCACAAACTGCACATTCTGTCATTCAAAGCAGTGCTCTGTCTGTGTACTACGAGCGCACGGTTCCCGATTGTAGTGACTGTCTCGCGCACTGCGACACATACGCATGCGCAGATGGGTCACTATCGGCCATAGCGAGCGATCGCAGCTTAGCGTCCGAGTCTGAATCAGGTCCTAAGTCTCCTGTGCTTAAGCATGGGTATACTTAAAACCTGGACCATTAGGGTGCCTTGAGGACCGAGTTTGGGAACTACTGCACTACTGTAGGATGTTCTCTGTATTATTTTGCAGTCACTAGGATGCTCTTTATATTTTAGGGGTGATTCAAAGTCCAACTGTATTGCTATCGCAGTTGCTACCATGGTATTATTATATTAATGCAGCAGGAGGCATCAGTTCCGAGCTGCATCCATGGACCCAGCATCAGAACATCTGCATGATCCTCTGCCGGCTTGGGGGCATGGGGTCACTCAAGCCGGCAAACACAGTTGCTCAAAAGAAAGCCAGGAAATCTCTCAGCTGATGGAGATCCTGGCCTCTTCCCACCCCCCAGTGGCACTGACACGCCTCCGTTTGGGGAAACTGAGGCTGTCGCTGCCCCTCCTTGCCCTGATATGGCAGCAAATCACTGACAGTCTGCTTCTACTCTGTGTACAAACACGAAGGACCTGTACTGCACATGCGCAGTATGGATCTTGCACCTGTGCAGACCGCCGCAATCGGAGATGTGCGCTAACCATCGAGTTAGAGATGGTGCGCACATCTCTGAATTAGTCCAATAACGCAGTACTAGGATACTCTCTGTATTGTATGCTGCTCAATAACATACTATCTATATTGTATGGCAGATACTACTAACACATTTTGGCTATGCCTATAACATGAGGTAAATTTCAATATGTATAAGGCCATTTTAAATTTAAATCCTCCCCTTTATATATAAGTCACCAATCCTATTATGTGATTGTAATAAGCAGAAATAAAATGGGCCCACAGAATCCTGCTGATTCAGGGCCTGATTCACTACAGAACGCAATGGAGAATGCAATAGCGATTACGCACTGTCTCATTGCGATAGTATGCTAATCCATTGTGATCGCAATCCCGCTGCAGCACTACATAAGGACGCCTACATTACCTTACACACATCCTTAGGGGTCTATTTACTAAGCAATGTTAGGAGACAGAGGGTCTCATTCAGACCCGCTCGCTAGCGCTGAGCGCTCGCAAGCGGGTCGATGTTTCCCAAATGCGCATGCGCACGACGGAGGCGCCTCCATCATGCGCATGCGCGAGACCCGAATAACGACGGGGTAGCCGTCGTTATGGGTCTCGCACCAAAGGGGGCGTGCTGTCGATGGTGATTGACAGCACGCCCCCTTTGGTGGGCGTGCCGGGGGCGTGGCTGCCCAGACGGAGACGTTCCCATGGGAACGCCTACTATCTGGGTCCGGCCCCACTGACATCACTAGTGATGTCAGTGGGAGTGATTTTGGCTCTGATAGAGCCAAAATCACTCCAGGGCTTGCGGCAGACGAGACCCTACCGCAAGGTCTCGTCGCAAGCCCGATGGTCTTGACCATCGCGACCATCATCATGGACGCTCGCATAAGCTGTGGGTGGTAACCCACAGCTATACGAGCATCCAAGAGGCCGCCTCGCAAAAAAAAACACGCCCTGATTCAAAGCGGGCGCTCGTTCAGAGCATCCGGCTCTGAATCAGGCCCAGAGTTAAAAGTGATAAGAAAGTGATAAGGTGCCAGCCAATAAGCTCACAGGCTGTGTTTGAAAAATGACAGTTGGGAGCTGATTGGCTGGCACCTTATAACTTTCTTATTACTTTTCATTCTGTCTCCTAACACTGCTTAGTAAATAGACCCCTTAATGTTTAGCAAGTCTGCAAAAACATCAGTACAATAGAGTACCATCACAGCCTCCCACACACTTGAACAAGCTCTCGCCTTACTCAGAAATTGCTCACTTCCATGCACGCTATCCGGCCTCAGGCTGCGTAGGGCATTGCAGTGGATAATTTACAGTATGCTTGCCCAGGCAACAGCATTCAAACTCACTGGCACGCCTGCGTTCGGCCAACCACCCAGGGCCGTAACAAATTTCTATTTGCTGGTCCACCCGCTGCTGTGTATATCAGCAGCGGTGCGTTCGGTTCCTTCACTGCAGTACTGCCGGCCGCCTGTCTCAGCTGTGTCTAACAGCTCCATCTCCCCTGACCCCCGCACTCAGCACACTTGTGTCCCGGCCGCCTCCTTCGCAGTAACAGCCCTGAGGTCCAGTGGTTGATACTGCCGCATTCGTCTGCCGCATATTCATCTGCTACTGTATGTCCTGCAGGGCTACGGAAGCCCTGTAGGACTAAACTTCGTAAAAGAAGGCTGTGATACTGCCGCGCATAGGTGGCCGTATCACACCTGAAGACTGCGGTCTGTGCTCAGTGAATCATAGCTGACAGCCTGAGCCAGGGGCGTTTCTAGGAGGGGGCCCGTGTGCAGTCTCCGACACGTGCCCCTTCCTTTCCGCCCGGTGCCGGCAGTGCGCTGAGCCGTGCGCGGCCAGCGCCGGAGTTATGGACTCTGGGCACTAGAGTGTGCCCAGAGTCTATAGTGTATGCACAGGTCACCGGGAAAATGGCCACGACGGCCATTTTCTATGTACTGCGCATGCGCAAACGACGGACCGCGGCCATTTTCCAGTCGTTTTACAGCGCCAGACCCCCGCGCCGATGTGGGACTTCGGAGAGGTAAGTAATATGGGTGCAAGGTGTGCGGTGCGGGGCCCCCCCGGACCCAGGGGCCCGTGTTCCTCGCACACCCTGCACCCATTATAGATACGCCCCTGGCCTGAGCACACCAATGAATAAGTTAGTGACACGGCAGCACTGCAAACAGCGGCTGTTTTTCTTTGGAATCAGGATCCACCCAAGATTTCCGGTAATCCGAATGCCCCCACCCTCAAGTTAAGTAATAAACTTAATAAAAAATAGAATCAATGGGAGCCTTGGTCTAAATAGGAGACTCACATAATGTAAATGATTAGAAATTGACTCTTTTGAGTCTATGGGGACTATTAATCTTTTTTTTTTCTAAAATGTTATTAAAATTGATGTTTTCACAATCTATTTACTTTATTTAATTATCTCTTAATTTTATAAACCAGGGTTTTGGAGGAGATTTCTTAAAAATTTCCAAGCAATTTTCAGCTAGATCCACCAATTATCGGTGGATCTGGACGATAAAAGCATAGTGTATGACCTCGATCAATCAGCGATGATCAGACTGTTAGGCATGAGAAATATACCAACATGCCAGACTAATCCAATTATCGGTCGGCCACATCTGGCAGTGTATGCGCTGCAGCAGCTGACCACCCCACATTTACCCTGTTTCTTCACCGGGCAGGAACGGGACAATTTTTCCTCTCCAGGGGGAGGAGCACAGATATCGTGTAGCCATATACTGTGAAAACTATCTCCGAGTATGGCTACGATGTCTGATGATTTCAGACATGTCATATAAGATGTGTGGCGGTCTGACAGATACTTTATCTGACAATCCGTTGTAAGCATGACGCACTGCACTCGGGATGCGATGCATTCCGCCGGTCTTCGTATTCCTGCCGGCGTTGGTAACGACGGTATGCATGACGATCACTTCAAAGGACCGCTTTGCGGCCCTTTGCGATGGAGGGATTTCCATGTTTATGACCCAGGAGCCCCTCCAGAGTCCTTCTGTGCATGCACAGAAGGACACGCGCCGCGGGGTGTGCTGGGAAGGATCCCTCTGTCAGCACTCTGCCCAGAGAACCCCATAGGCTTCTATGGGTAACGTCATCAGGAAGATGGCGTTACCCACCACAAACAAGACTTGGTGCATATGAGAAATGTGGTCAAACCCACATTTTGGGGGCTTGACCGCATTTCTCCCCTTCCTGCATCTCACCCAATGTATGCCCAGCATAAAAATCTGTATGTGACCCACTTTTGATGCCTCTGGTAGATTATCTAGATAGATATTTGTTGATTGTGGATATTACAATTCAATACATATTAAGAAAGCCAATTCTCGCTAAAATCAGGTTTCAGATCGAAGATATGTAGTTATACAGATGTGGCCTCATATACCTAGCCTCAATATGCCATACGAAGCGAGCCGCTCAGTGTGAGTGAGCCGCGCTGAGTGGTGTAGTGTAGCTTCTTTTTGACATTTTGGTCGTATTCGCACTGCAGACGCATCAAAACACCACTCAGAGTGTACTAGAGAGATTGGGAGGCGACTTTAACTACACAGTAATTAGTTTTTAAAACAATCAAATTCGCAGGTGAAGTACAACGTAACTTGGTGTGAGAAAAAGCCACGGCTGCTGCATTGTAGCATCATATACAGATTCAGGCTCATTCGCACACAGATGTGAGAGTGTCACACATCAGATATATCAGGGTAAACTAGCAATGTAGTCTTGTCACTTCCAGATGTTTTATATGTGTGAATAAGACACACATTTTGAGCGATTAAGACGCTTGATGCAGTCAAGTCGCCCAGACCTGAGCGTGGACTGTTTGTCGCAATTGAAGCCACAATGTATGAGGACATAGGGGCCTATTCATCCACACTAAAATAAAGTTTTTAAGGACATTTTCCTTAATTAACGCTATTTTAGTATTCATGAACACACTTAGCACAGGAGATAACACTGATATCTCCTTGCTAAGTCCCCCTGCGTTAATTTCCACACCCCCCATACATTAGTATGGGGATATGGAAATGATGGTATTCATCAAATCCCGAAAATTAGGAGGGGGTACACAAACTTACCGCATCTGTAGGCAGTGCTGCGCATGCGCTGGCTTTACAGATGTAACAGCGCATGCGCAGCACTGCCTACAGATGCGATAAGTTAGAGTAGATAGGGATAATCTCTATTTCCCGAAAAGCTGTCATCGCAAAAATGACAGCTTTTCGGAATAGATAGTTATAGGGAGGAGGAATGATGAATTCCTCCAGTAATTAGGTAGAACTCCATGCAAGTTCTAAACCTGATTACCGCCATAGAAAGTTTAGTTATGATGAACAGGCCCGATAGATAGATAGATAGATAGATAGATAGATAGATAGATAGATAGATAGATAGATAGATAGATAGATAGATAGATAGATAGATAGATAGTATAAACAGTGAGCAATAAAGAATGTCGTTTTCAGTGAAAGGTGTAGATCACACAAAGTTGTTTTTCTTGTTCTGCATGTACTGACCATCTTGCTTTTTGTTTCAGACTATTTACATACTGGAGGAGGAGACAGCAGGGAAATAGACTGTGATTCAAGTTGTTGGCTGGGTTAGTGTATAAAGTAACCGTATAACAGGTTTTTTACAGTGAGAGGACAGATCAACTTACTGTACTCATGGCACCTGCAGAAGACGGAAAAAACACCGGGATCCAAATGCAGTACCTCTCCATAGGGATTATTGCCATTGTCTCAATTTCATTGCTTAGTGCATCCATCGTGCTACTTACCATTGGCTATCTGAATCCTTTTGGAACTGTTGGACTCGGGATTTTGGGAGGAGGATGTATTCTTTATTTTTTTGCCCTCCTGTTTTTCTGCATGAGCAGTATATGGGTGAAAAACAAATACTACGCAGATAAAACTGACTTTGGAGAAAAAAAGATGGCAGCATCCAGTGAGGACGTATCTCTCTTGAAACCAGCTTCAAATGTGACCTTACCTTCCAATCTTGAAGTAGGATTCATTGACTTTGCAGCAGATAATAATGATCCAGTCCATTTATATTCAGTATCCACAGTTTACTCTTCTGTTTCTTCATCTGCATCTCCTGTCCCTGAGAAAATCATGTTATATAACTGGCATGGGGATGACGTCAGCGGAGGGGATCTGGACTCTGATGTCTTCACATCTTCTCTTACTGCCATGCAGCACAGTCACATAAAGTCACAGGAAAAACCACAACTAATCCGAGCATCTACTGAACTTATTAGTTGTGATTCTAAAGCATGGATCAAGGTAGACAAGGAAAAGAGGCACACTGAAGATTTAGCTATCCATGACAAGGATGGAAAATCTATACCGGATATTCCACGTCAACGTAGGCCTGTGGTGATGGACACAATGGAAGGTATAGCCCCTGCACATTCGTATATACCACATAAAAATGGTGACAAGCACTTGGTGAAAAAATACATAGACGTCCAAAGTAAAACCACAAAGGAAAATACTACCAGCACAAATACACAAATATGTGGTGGGAAACACCTGCCTCGTGTGCCAGGCCAAGCCAAGGGTGCGCCAGTCTCAGCGACACCATTAAAGTACCACCAGCACTTAGCTGACAGGTCAAAGCAACCATATGAAGGGAGAGGAACCAATCCTTTTCATATGTTAAAGAACAGTAACCAGGGGATGGATCCAGCATTGGACAACAGAGGTGTACACATTGGTGAAACATCAATCGCACATAGCGCTCTTACTGCTAAAGGTGACTCTTCCATGCAAAGTGCAACAAAAGGGAACAAGCAGATGTCCCAGGGCACTGCCAGTAAAGCTTTGTACACTGTGCCAGCAGCTAATGCTGAAAGTGACAAAAAAAAAACACAAATAGTCTGAAGAGTTAGATAAGCTCAGTCACGACAGAACAGCAATACCTCTTACCAAAAAGTCAGTTGGACCATTCGGCAAAAGGACCAATCACCAGTCAGATGATTGCAGCAAAAGATACCAGTCGATAGGTTAAAGTTATGAAGAAGCAGGCGAAGACTGGAACTAGAATGGACTGCTGAGGCCTGTCATTTGCAAATGGTTTTAATTTTGTTTACAAGGTGTGTACTACGCACTGATTGATAAGTAAATGTATATATTTTATTGTGACTTTGCACTGGTATACTGTGTACAAGGTGCACTTGAAACATTTCAGCATATAGCAGAAAAGACTATTTCCACGACAATTTTTTTTTGCATTTCAATGTACTGCAGCTTTGGGAAGCAGCTATGTGCACTTTTGTCGTGGAACATAAATGGAATAGCAGGATTACACACTCATGACATGTGTTTTTCTATTACTGTGATGATTATGTGCTTCTTGTTTTTGGCAGGTAAATGTAAATCCTAAACCAGAGAATGTGTGTATGCCATCTAGCATGTGATTACATGCTTCCGTATAGGATACTAACATTAAGGTTCTATGATAAAGCTGCCAGCAACACTGAGCAATATGTGTACTGGTAGAAGTTTTATGAGTCCATTAGAGATATAAATGGTTTAGACATGATCACCAATCTTCCCATCAGGAGCCGTATTATCGCTGGGTACATTGACATTCGGTACTGGCAGATAACAAGACATTTACTTGTAATGAGGTTAGTAAATAGCTTACGTCAAAGGAAGTCAGAGTTTAAATGTTGTTATGGTATAGGAGATGTCATATTCATTTGTTAATGCTGTCATTAACCTGGCTTAGTGTATAGATCAGACAAGTAGAAAAGACAGTCACGTTACAGCAGCTAGCGACCACAGTGAGAGTTAGCAGGAAAAACTTTTCAGGTCAATTACATTCCTCAAACAAGCATTACTTTGTTTTTGTTTTAATCCACTGAAGCTCATTGATTCTATATAACTATGACTGGGTAAATATTAGCCACATCCATATGTGACTGTTTAATAGGCCAAAACAGTAAAGCAAAATTATTAAGACAGAGAAAAATGTAGCATTTAAAATAGCAGCAGTTTTATATTTCAGCTCCATTTGCAGCCCATGACCACAGTTATTTCCTGCAACAGTGTGAGCTGCCAGGAGCTGGTGTTTGTGTTTTCTGACTTCTGGCTTTCTAGTTGATTTTAGTGGTGGCTAATCCACCTTTATATTTGTTACTCAAGCTGCCTCCAACAATATGATAAGTGTATTTGAATTGTTAATGTGTTTTTATTGATGCTAATATAAACTCACTTGAAAGTGAAACTAATAAAGTTGTATGAAGTGAGAACATTTTTCTATGGCATAAGTCAATGCTTTCTTATATACAGGTAATGAACCTGATGTATAGTTGAAAATAAAGATACCTGGTTCGTGTATGAATAGAGACGCTTCTATACACTTCTGTTTCCATACTCTTATTTTGAATTACACACATCTACAGTGATTACCAACTTCGGTCCTCAAGGCACACTAATAGTCCTAGTTTTAGTGTTATCCATGCTTAAGCACAGATGGTTAAATTAAAATAACTAGGGTACTAATTAAGTCACCTGTGCTCAACTATGGCTATCCTTAAAACCTGGACTGTTAGTGTGCCTTGAAGACCGTGGTAGGGAACCCCTGATCTAGCATATAGAAGTGTCCGTGGCAATCATCTCCATCCACTCCAAAATGTGCAGTGCTTATACTTAGCTAGTTTACATCTCTGCGATAACGTATTTCAAGATCCGTGTAACTCAAAATAAAACACATCTGAAATGATTGTTTTATCTCAAATGATTGTTTTATCTCTCAGGGGACCACAAATGCTAAATATATAGATGCACATGTGCAATGTGTATACATTTATTCCCCATGTGTATACTGTACAATTCAATCTATAGTATTGGATGAGGAGTGTGCAGTAGCTCATAGCAATAGCTTTTTGTGAAAGCAGTTTGAACACATTATTGGTATTCTGAATAGTTAAACTTTTCACTGTTACCATTGCTTTTGTTATTTAATTTTGCACATTCCATAGTTGACACAAGTGTGTTGCATTCAGTTTGCTGAGCGAAAGGTTTTCTACACAGGTTTGTAACATTTGCTGTTAATCTTAGTTACTGGTTATTGCTCTGCCCTGGTCCTGTAGCTCTGGTGTGTCATATACTGTATATACATCCTGCACAGAATTGGATATACAGTATATTATTAATACAATAGCCAGTTTACTTTATTTTGGAACACACACAGAATTGCATATTTACATCTCAGGCAGGTGTCTGCTTTGTTCTCTCCACCTTGTTGTTAACCTATGAATATGTGTTTCGAAAACAAACAGAGATACTTTGTGCAATGCAGGAATCTACACTTTATAAGCCTTTCTGACCTTTTCCCTTTGTGTCCCTACATATTGATATAAGATTCACAAATACTGTGTTTGGCCAGAATGCCACATATATTCAGTAATAGAGGAATGCAAAGCATGTCACGTACAAATACAGACTTACAGAGAGACTGATGAAAAATAAAATCCATAATTTCTATAAATTACTGTATTTGTTTTAGTTGGAAATAGTTTAAAATGATTGGGTTTGTGGCCCACCTCCCTGTAAGAGAAAGGTAATTTTAGGGGCCTATGTATTAAAAAATGCAGAACTGCTGCGATTATTAAGTATCCGTTTCACGGCAAATATTTTCATTATTAATGAAAATATCCCCACTATGAACTAAGGGAAACTGGCAGGGACAGCGGTTGCGGTAGTCGCTCTCCCTGCGAGTTATGTATAGCCTTGTTATTTTGTAGAAGTCTTTCACTTTCATGCACACATTGCCATTCTGCGCTGCCGGCTGGAGGGATTCGGCGAGAAATCTAGGAAGATCTCTCTCCTGCTTGTAAGTCTCCATAGGCTTACAGAATTTACACCATCTGAAGATTTGGTACATACTGTAGGTGTCAGAACGTAGTACCCATTGATAATAATGGGGACTGAGGTCTGCAGTGCTACAGTAGTTTCTGTGAAATCTCCTGCATTGTGCTATTAGTACAGAGCAACAAACCATAAAATTATGCAGAAACTGCAGTTTTTACATATTTTATGAAACAAAAGCTTGATAAATAGGCCCCTTTATGTTTATATCACATCTGCCATGTAGTCAGCACAAAGAGCCAAGCTGTTTCATGATAATAATGGGTCTCCAGTCTATGCCCTTCGGTTATATCCTCCTTTGTTACATCCGGCTACACCTTTACCACACCTGTCACCTGCTGCATAACTTCGGATAAGCAAATGAGAAGAGAAGCCTATTCTAGGTTCATATATCTATTTACAAAGTACAGTGTGGTGGCCATGTGTAGGGGATTTATCTAGAGTAGCTGTCAGGCTCTGTTTGCCATATACTAGCTGCACAGTGTATTCCTGTTTATATTGTGTATAGAAACATTCTGCCATTTGACAGCCTACCGTATTCAAGACAGTTACTGCATATTGGTTTTACTGTAACTTGAATTAGATTACAGCAAACATTTTTGTCATTTTTTTCTATAAAATGTATTTATTAGCAATATAATTCTAACATGATTATCATAAGAAATGCTATTTTAAAGTCTAGAAAATCAGTGTCAATAATACAAGGTGTATTATCATGAATTGCATTAAAAACATTTATTTCTCAATATAAAGAATATGTTTAGATTTAGAGGTCATTATAGGTATTCAAGCATCATCCAAATTAGAAGTTTGGAATGGTAAGTTTTGCAGATCTCCAGTAAGAAACCGACCAGTCTATTGTATGAAGACAGGTTTTGGTTTTGAATTTGTTTCAGAGAGTATTTTCCATATTGTGAAAAGTGTTCAACTCTTTGATCTTTGTGCAAAGCTGCTTCCAACCAGTATATTTTAATTATGTGACATAGCTTTTCATTAGACATTGACATAGAAGGTGGGGTTGTTTGATTCCACTGTTGAAGGGCACATTTTTAGCACTGCGGAAATAATGGTCAGAAGCTTTTTTTTCTTTTTCTTAATTGTCTTACTGTTAAGTCACTATATCATATCTTTGTATGTTGAAGAACTGGTTGTAATAAAGCTGTTAATAGTGTGTTATTCTGAAGTAGAGGGGATTGTTTCTGCCATCGTGTTATCCCAGTTCTGGGTTCTTTACACATTTTGCTACTGTATAACACATATCTGTTTCAGTTTCTACACAGTGATGTAATTGAAAAAAAGTGGAGTAATATATAACTCTGATTTAGGGTGTGTTCCTGTTTTAATGTATGATATACATGCCAATTATGTAATATTCAGCCATCTTCCTAACTCATATCTCCCTGCTTTTAGTGGTAGACCATTATAAAATGACCCCCAGTCTGCCTGCCCTTGTAGAAGCTTGCACCCTGAAGCCAGCTTCTCACCCCGTGATGTAGCCCCCTGGACAGGTAGTAAATTAAGCAGATTTAAACAGGTTTATGTTCTCTATAAAGATGACAAAAACTAGTATGATCTTATATATTCTTTTTTTTTCTCTTCAAAACAAAACACGTACATATGTACATATATCTATATTGATTCTGCTGTAATAAAACTGTTTACTTATAATAAACATATTCGGATCTCACTGTCAGGAAAGGACTGTACCAATCTCATTCACACTTTGTTCATAGATGTTACACATATATACTAACCCATACCACTTATACTATTTATTCACACCCCTATTTTTTGTGTGCACAATCCTATTGAGTTGAATGGGCTTTTTCAGGTGCAGGTACATGCTCGGAAATGGAGAAAGCAGAGTAAGAAAAATATGTCCCATGTATCCACAGATGCGCAATTACGAATGCAGGTGGTTGTGGTCACACCTATTTCCTTTTTTTTTTCTGTCTTTTTTTTTTATGTTGCCTTTCTAGATAAAGGATTTCTAGATTAAAAATCCAATGTCTTGTCTTGTGAGAGAGATGGGATCTTTTTTTCATGGCAAGTAGGGTTTTCAGTTGGAAAATAAAATAAATAAATATAATTTTATTTGGACAATTTAGGCAAAGTTAGTAAAAATATATTTTTATACAGTTAAGGCACCTCACCATCTTAGAGATACTGTAGTTTAGGAAAACGTGTAGGGTATAAAATTCTGAAAAAAATGTTTTCCAATTTTTAATTTTTTTTTATATAGACAGGCCAGATTAATCAACAACGAGAAAGGGTGGGGGAGGGAGGGTACAAGGGGCTATAGTGAAATTATATTTGATTTAAACTATTAATAAATTGAAATTGGAGCTGAACTACCAGCTTCAGCTGAAACTGAAAAAAAATCATGTTTTTAATTGTCTGTTTTTTTTTTTTTTTTTATCTCTATGGGGGGTATTCAATTAGGCTGCGAAAATTTGTCACCAATGACATCATTTTCGCCTATTTCAATTATCCCCGTATTCAATTTCAAAGACTTTTCGCCGGTTCGAAAAGTCTTTGAAAAAAAAATAGGGATAAGTTTTCACCATGTTTTACATGGTGAAAAAAAGTGCAAAATTGGGGTTTAGGGGTGCAGGCTTAAAAAAAAAAAAATTGCCTGCACTCCTGGGATTAGCCCCTAAAATCAAACTGTAAAAAAAAAGTTTTTTTTAAAAAAAATAGGGACACCCCAAAAAATTTCTTTTAATTTTGGAGTACAAAAAAATAAAAATGGGGAACAGTGTTTAAAAATAGCGCAATAGGTTCAGCGGTATTCTGTAAGTATGCAGCAGGTGTTTTCTAGAATAGGCTATTAGCGGCAGGTGCATTTTTAAGTTTAGGGACTTAAAAATATGCTAGTACCCATTTTCATGTACCTCAAATTTGATGGGACCACTTTTTAAAAAAAAACAAAAACCTAAGTGCTCTTCTGCATCACTTCTTTAATGTTGGAAAAAAACATCTGCCGTGGCTAATTTCAAAATGCAGAACACATTCTGCAGGGCTAAACGGGGGTACCCACAGTGATCCCCCATGTCTGGACATCATTAGGGGGGTCCCAGGATTATTCCTGAAAATTCCCCTATTTTTTACGATACTTACCTTTCCGCAGGCTCCTGTTTTCGCCGGCTCCAAATTGAACAAAGCGGGCACTTGTCCGATACTTTATCCCCAGAAAATTTCCGATGTAGAGCAAAAGTACATCCCTAATTGAATATGGGCCTATGAGTGCTAACCTGGGTCTTCTCAGAACACTCTTGCAGGGGGATCCATGTGATCCCGTGAATAAAGGATTTTGCATATGATGAACAGTGGGTCTGCTTCAGAAATGTACGCTATTCTGATATTTATGCAGTTGTGCTAGTATAGGTAATCTGCGCATGCATCTAAGTCGCACGGCGCATGCGGCAAGGTACGTGACCATTGTCCCTCGCAGTGACTATTTACTCGCAGTGTGACAGTCAGGGAGCGTTTGTGGGAGGTAACTGGTAGTGGCGGCATAAAACGCAGGTGTGTCGCGACCATTTGCGGGGCATGTCACAGTCTGCGTCTGTTATCCTGTATGCAGTGATAGTGGCTCCAGCGTCTCAATACACACGCCCATTCAGTGCGACCATAGGGTTACTCAAAAGTCAGATTTGGATTTGCAACCGTTGCGTGGATTTGCAAAGTCATAATTGGAAATCTCAATATATCCCTCAGCATCTGCAACATTTGCATATTTTTGCACAGCAGTTGCGTACGGGATAGCAGATGCGATGGCATTCACGTACAAGTCTGAATTAGGCCTAGTGTTATTAACAGTTCCTGTCCACTTCACAGCTCAGCTCCATGTGTGTGGCCATGCTCAGTAACCGTATCAGGGTTAGGCAGTGATATTTTTCATCAGGAACACCATTCCGGAAGTTCTCATTCACATTGATGTAATTCAGAACAGTGATCCTGTGCAGCACAGATATACATACAAAAGGTGACAGTGGCTGTAGAAATTTGGTGTTTGTCATGTTTGGCTGATGTCACATTGCCAATCTTCCCTTGGGCATGCTCAGTATGTTAACACTGGCCGTACATTGGGAGGAAGGTGGCAGCTCATGAATATGTAGGGCACAAATCTGAGCCACCCAGCATAAGCCTGGCACATACATAATCTGAGGACAGAGGACCCTGTTAGATGAGTATCTGAAGCCTGTGACTAGTGAATGAGTCTTACTATTAAAAAACTGATTAACTAGAAAAAAAAAGTGATTGGGAACATCTTATTGATTATGGTCAGAGTGGCATGTGGAAATATATGGCAATGTCAATGGGCACGTGGGGTGGAGATTTGTTTTATTTTGTATTATATGTTTCCAGATGTTTTATATATTCTTTGTGACATTTTAGAACACTTTGCCAAAATAAATGACACCACTCCAACACTGCCTCTTCTATGACAAAAACAATATTCTGCTCTGCACGATTTAATACTAGTGGCATTATAACGTTTAGGTCTGCGTCAGTTAGAAGCACCTCTTAAAGCACCAGTGCTCTGACAGGGAGTATGCTGCTGGACCAGTTAGCTGATGTTGATAACTGCAGTCAGCTAATAGGAATTGTGTAATATGCAAAGGAGAAAGGTCATTCTTAGCACAAACTGAGCTCACCATGGGGCCTATTTATCATCGTATGGCCTCCGGACACCGGAACAATTCATCATTGCTCCAGTGAGTGGGCAACTGCTCCAAAAAGCAGCTGTCCCCTCGGTTAGTATCGCAGCTACAGATGTTGCTGCGTTACTTACCTGCTCCCCGTCATCCCGGCTACGCAAGAGGGACCTCGGGTCACGTATGCGCACAGCTGCTGGGGAGGTAGTGAGGCGGCGGAAGGATCCACTCTGATCCCTCTTTGCATCCCCAGAGCTCCATAGGAAGGAGCGGGACTACGAGAACAAGTGCCATCTGAAGATGGATACCAAGGGGGTCCTATCGGACCACTGAGGATGAATGGCTCGGTAACTAGCATTTCCGCATGGTTACCGGGCCATTTATTATTTGATGAATAGGCCCCCAGGTGAGATAAAAGTCCATTATGTACAAACTCCAATACATGCATTGGTTAATGTTTAGATATTTGGTTCCACTTACATTATTTAGGAAACATTTTTAGGGAATCCCACTGAAGAGCTACATGGCAGGCCTAAAAAAGGTGAGTTCTCCAAGTGACACATGGTGAAAGTGATCCCACAATAATGTTTGTATATTATCAAACCTAGTTGCTGTTCAGAGTGATTGTAGTCAATTGTTTACATTAAATGTGCTGTGAAAACAGATCTATAAACATTCTCTGCCCATTCTACCATAGAAGCATTTCAGTTTGTGACTAATTTATAGAGACAGCTAACATAAGGAACTATATTTATAGCAGGTGCTTTATACAATCAGCTGTCACGTGGAAGCATACCTGGTCACAGGCAAATACAAGGAGGATACTCATCATGTACTATTTCCATGCCTGTGGGTAAGGTCACACCAAAGTAGAACTAAATACAGAAATAAAGCATTCAGGGCCTGCTAACCTCTATAAACATCGAGTAGCATCGGCCAGAATTACAGCAGCCCTGACCCTACTTAGAAATTGCTAACCTCGTTGCACGCAGTAAGTACTGATGCTGGCTAAGTTATGCACACCCATGCAACGCGTTCAAACAGACAGACACGCCTGTGTTTTGCCAAAACACCCCCCCCATCACCACCTCCAAATGCTCACTGTCTGTCAATAACTCTGCGATGGCTCTTTGTGATCGCAGTGGTGCCTTCGCGCATTGCATGCATACGCATGTGCAGTAATCGACAATCGCCCATCTGCGTATGCTTTAACAATAGCGATCCTTAATGAATCAGGGGTCTATTCATCAAACCTAAACTTTCTCTGGAGGTAATTAGGTTTAGAACTCGCATGGAGTTCTACCTAATTACCAGAGGAATTCATCATTCCTCCTCCCCATAACTACTGTATCTATTCTGAAAAGATGTAATTTTTGCGATGACAGCTTTTCAGGAAATAGATAGTTATATCTATCTACACTAACTTCCCGCAGCTGAAATCAGTGCTGTGCATGCGCTGTTACATTCGTAAAAGCAGCGCATGCACAGCATTGCCTACACCTGCGGTAATTTTGTGTGTCCCCCCGCTCACCTCCCCCCTCCGCATACCTCCCCCCCGTCCCCACACTTACCTGCCCGCTGCAGCACCTCCGGCAATGGTGGCTGGTCTGACACGTGTTCTCCCAGCTAACCACAGTAGTTTAGAAAAATAAAAAAAAATTAAAAAATTTCTAAACTTTGTGTTCTGCTGGGAGAACACTTGTCAGACTAGCCAGAGGACGGACTAGAGCGCTGGAGGGAGACGTCGGGGGGAACTGCCCACGCTGACACAGGTAAGTGTTACCTGCTATTCGCCACCTCACAGTGGCGAATAGTAACTCAATCAAATTCCGAAAATACATAATTTTAGGAATTTGATGAATACCATAATTTCCATATCCCCATACTAATGTATGGGGAGTGTGGACATTAATGCAGGGGGACTTAGCAAGGAGATATCAGTGATATCTCCTGTGCTAAGTGTGTTCATGAATACTAAAATAACGTTAATTAAGAAAAATGGCCTTAAAATTTTTATTTTAGTGTTGATGAATAGGCCCCTCAGGACCTTAGTTTGCACACTTGATCTGTTGGGGATCATTTATTGCAATACACTGCCTCTCCCTTTACCACTGTGGTCATTAGGTGTGATAAGTGCCGATATCGCTGTAAATTATCGCCAACCCCAAGCATGTCAGCTTTAATGCACTTAAGGGAATCACCTGACACAGGTTGGATTACATGGGTTGAAATGGGGATGCAAGAGATATACGAGCAAAAAATGTAACAAAGGCATTAATCCACTGTGCTCTACAATTCTGTGGTACAAGAGCACTACCATTTTGTTTAAACCAAACAAACAAATCATAGAAACATTGCACTCACCAAGTTAAGAAACCCAAGCTATATTCTATAGAAAAGCACGGAGAGAGAGCGTGTATGTGTATAATATTAAGCACTTCTCTCCAAAATAGCTCAAAGCGCTTTACATTTGCAGTAAAGAAACCATGGAGGAGATGTACTAAACTTTGGAGAGGATAAAGTACCAACAAATCAGCTCCAAACTGTCAGTTTAAGGGCTGTGTTTGAAAAATGACAGGAGCTGTCTGGCTACTACTTTAGCTCTCTCCACTTGATCTCTCTCCCAGGCTTAGTACATCTACTCCCATATTACAAGCAATCAACTTGGGCACACTACAATGCTTACAGTGGATGACTGCAAAACAATAAATTAATAGAAAAGTGCACACGGAATTTTCAAAATATGAAATACGAGAAACAAAGGCCCCCATTTACCAATGAAGCAAAACAGCGTTAATCTAAGATTACCGCTGTTGTCACAGCATCGCTCTCACCATCTTTTAGATGGCGAGAGCGATGCGGTCCCATTTCCGCCTTCAGCGAAGCCTTCCAGACACTGCCGGGTCCTGGTGTCATGCTCATGTGCAGGCAGATCATCGCGCATGTGCAAAACACTGGAGCCCCGTCGCCGGATGTGGACTTCACGTGATCTCACCGGAGGGGTAAGTATTGGTAAATACCAGTGAATTTTTCGTTAGTATCACAGTGATAACAAGCAAAAAATTCCGCTGGTATTTGCCTTCATTGGTAAATGGGGGTCAAAGTGTCCACAGAATAATCAGTTCCATGGATTGTTTATCCTATGACTGTACCTGGTGAAGCAGCAATCTTGTGCACACAGCATAAGTTACATTGGGTGGGACTAGCAAGATGTGGATGTATTTTTAAATTTTAAGAACATACAGTATATGGAACAATCTGCAAACAACAAGATACCCACAAAGTCATCAGTTCCACAGATTGTTCATCCTACTAAGGTACCTGCTGGGACAGGTGTCTTGTACACACTGCGTAGATCATGATAGGTAAAATAGAATGGGAGCGCAAACAATGGCTGCTGAAAGCCATGCTGTGTGCTGTTATTTTATGAATGTGTCCAGCATTAGATAATGGTTAGACATTAGGTGGTGGTCAGGCATTGCATTAGGTGGTACAGGAATGTAGAAACTACACACACCATAAATCATCAAGGCGTTATCTATTAGTTTCCACTAGAGATGTGCGCCGACCCCAGTGTTTTGGTTTTGGATCAATAACATTAATTTCCACTCGTTTCCAGTCAATTTTGACCACCTCACAGCTCACAATATTGTTTTCATCTGGTTTAGGCCCAAAATTTGCACCAAGCTAGCTGGCTGACTAAGCTAAGCGGCATCAGTTGGCAGCACAAACATGTGGCAGTTCAACTTCCAACATGGCACATCAGGAAACAAATGTTTTTATAATTCAAGAGGCCTGATTGAGTTGACGTATGTATGTAGTTGAAGGCAGGGACAGGAAGGGTTGTTGGTACTAAATTTAATTTCATTTTTTTATTCCGAAGAAAAATTTATGAGGGAGGATGGGAGAGCATAGGTGAACAATATGTTTTGCCCACAAAATCAACTTGGTGTTTCAGAATATTTTTTAAACTTAAAGGGGCATGCAGGAAATGCTGTCTGTGGCCATAAACAGCATTCAGCAACTGCATGTCAAAGATTGCAGCAGCTGTGGCAGTTCAACTTCCAACATGGTACATCAAGAAACAAATGTTTTTATTATTCAAGAGGCCTGAGGGAGTTGGAGTATGTATGTATTTGAAGGCCGGGAAAGGAAGGGTTGATTAGTAGTAAATGTAATTTAATTTTTTTATTCTGAAGCAAATTTATGAGGGAGGAGGGGAGGCATTTACAAAAAATATTTTACTCATTCACATTAGTCTTTGCCCCAGTGGAGCTTCTCGGTGGTTCCAAATATTTTTTTAAAGAATCAAAGGGGCATGCAGGAGATGATGTCTGTGGCGGCACACAAAACGGAAACTCTGAACATGAAGGTGACAGAGGGATTTTAATGCTGGTACTAAACATCTCTTATTATTGTGCTTCTGGGATTATGTATGAGAAGGCTGGGAGGGGAGGAGGGACAACATCTCCAGATACCATCACAAAATAGCCTCTCCAATTAGTGTTTGAATTACATCTGACCAAACATGGCTGTTATGATCAAGGAAAGTCAAGCCCACTAGCTTGATATCTAAAATCAAGGTTGAAAAATGGCATAAGAGTATTTTGCAAGTATGCCTATTTGTGATTTTAGTTGAGATAATTACAGTATGAAACTAAAAAAAAAAAATAAAGGAAGCATCAGAGCAGGGGCACAAAAGCACGGCAGTTTAAAAAAATATAGGACATCTATGAAACATTTGCCACACAGCAGTGGCAGGCAGTTTAATAAACTACAAAATTAAAAATGTCAGGCAGCAATGCCACAAACAGCACATAATGCAAAGAAAAGAGGTGCAAGATGGAATTTTCCTTGGGCCCTTCCACCCACCCTTATGTTGTATATAGTAAACAGGACATGCACAGTTTAACAAACCAATCACTTCAGCGACAGGGACTGCCAATTGTGGCTGAAGTGATTGGTTTGTTTGGGCCCCCACAAAACGAGCTACCAACGGGCAGCTGACATTGCTGGTAATGATCTCTCACAAACTGGTTTTACAGAGACCAGATGTTGTCGCCATCATCATCCGATTCCTCACCCTCATCAGTGTGTACATCATTCTCACACAATATTAATTTGTCCCCGCTGGAATCCACCATTAGAGCCTCAGGTGTCTCTGTAATTTTTTTGCGTAATTGGCGGTAAAGGTCTTCCTCATGAAATTTGTAATTCATTTTGATGAACATCATCTTTTCCACATTTTGAGGAAGTAGCCTCCTACGCCGATCGCTGACAAGGTTCCCGGCTGTGCTGAAAACTCTTTCAAAGACAGTTTGTGCAAAGGCCTCCAAATTGCCTTTTTTTCCTGCTATTAATGAAACGGGTTGTCTGACTATTTGGATGCCATCATTAAAATAGTCCTCAACCATTCTTTGAATGGTGACCATATCAGATGGAGTCAGGGTCGAGGTCTCATTAATTGTAGGCAATTCTTTTAGACCTGACCAGATGTCAAAACTTGGTTGTGTTGACTCATCTGCATCACCAACGGGTCTTTTTTTGGGAAAGGTTAGTTTTTCCTGGCAGCCGCACTTGCTGGAGAAATTGAAGGAGGAGCCATCTCTGCATCACATGCCACTTGAGCTAACAATTTCCTTACCAACAGCTCTTTGCATCTCTTCAGATCTGTGTCTGCTGGGAAGAAAGACACGACGTATGACTTAAAAATAGATTCCAGCACAGTCGCCAAAATGTATTGGTCTGATTGTAAGAACCTCACAACCCTTGGATCCTGGCAAAGCAAATAAAGGACATGATCTACAAGTCCGACATGCTTAGCGGAATCGCTTCATTTCAGTTCCTCCTTCAGTTTCTCAAGGTGCTTTTCCAACAGTCTACAAGGGGATTTACTTGACTCAAGCTTGCAGTGACTGCACTTCACAGGTGACTACTTCGAAGGGTTTCAGCACTTTACACAACACGTAAAGTATTTTCCACTGAGCTTGAGTAAGGTACATCCCCCCTCCTCTTCCTATGTCATAGTTTGTTGTGTAGCTTTGCATGGCTTTTTGCTGTTCCTCCATCCGCTGAAGCATATAAAGGGTGGAGTTCCACCTTGTAACTACCTCTTGCTTCAGCTGGTGAAAGGGCAAATTCAGCATTTCTTGCAGGTACTGCAATCTTCTACATGCACCCGCTGAATGGCGAAAATGTCCAGAAATTTTGCAGCCCACAGAGAGCATCTCCTGCATGGCCCTATCATTTAAAAAAAAATTTGCACCACCAAGTTGATTGTATGAGCAAAACATCGGATGCGTTGGAATTCATCCAGCTGTAATGCTCTCACAATATTGGTGGCATTGTCAAAAATCACAAATCCTGAGGAGAGTCCAAGCGGGGTAATGACTTCCCTGAGTTTTTCTAAGAGGTTGTCAGCGGTATGCCTTTTAGTGAAACCGGTGATACACAGAGTAGCCTGCCTTTGAATTAGCTGCTGTTTCTTAGATGCTGCTGTTGTTGGCACTGAAGGCAATACACCCACCCAGTGGGCTGTTATAGTCATGGAATCTTTCATTTGTCTTGTTCTACTTGTCCACATATCGGTGGTTAAGTGGACAGTGGGTACAACGGCATTTTGGAGGAAACTAATAAAGTTCTTTTTAATGTCCCTGTACAGGCTGGGAATTGCTTTTCTAGTAAAGTGGAATCTAGATGGGATTTGGTAGCTGGGACACCGGACCTCAATTAACTGTCTAAAACCCACTGCACTAATGGCGGATATTGGACACACATCTAATACCAGCATAGATGTTATGGTGTCAGTGATTCGTTGTTCAACTGGGTGACTGCTGTCATACTTGCTCCCCCTTACAAAGGATTGTTTAACAGTCAACTGTTTTTTAGAAATACTACTAGTAGTCTTCCTGGTCCCCTTCTGGGATGAAGATCCACTCCCAGCAGCAGCAGCAGGCATAGCGTACAAGGATTCTTCTGAGGAATCCAGGATAGGGGAGACCTGAGTGCCTTATCAAATTGTATGCAGGACTACTTCCGATCATGATTGAGGATATTGTTGATGAAGGTGTTGGTGGTGAAGATGCCAGTTGCTTGGATCTAGTAGAGAGAAGGGAGCTAGCTGACGCTGGACTGCTTGTTGTTACATTTTTAGCCAAAGTTTCTGAATTTTGCACACACTTTTGATGGATGTGCTGTAGATGACGTAACAGGGAGGAGGTTCCTAGATGGTTAGGGTCCCTACCTCATAGGGCCCGATTCTGAGTTGGACATTACTGCTTTTTCCAGATACTATCTGCGTCCAACTCAGAATCGGGCAAGAAGACCCGAGTCGGAATTTGGTTCTACTTGGAACCCCAAAGTGATCCAAGATCAGACTCGTTTAGACTCAAAACCCCAAAATTCGACTGTGTTCAGTTTTCAGTAAAACCAAACAGCTCCTCTTGGCGTACCTGGTCCCATGAGACTCTGGTAGCACCGAACATCTTTTTTTGCCAAATATGCATATAAGTCAGAATGCGATGCAACTAATTCTGTTTTCAACCTCAATCGCACACAGATATACAAGTGTCACATATCAAATTAAACAGCACAGTCTCCTGGTGCATCCTAGTCACATCAC
Source organism: Taudactylus pleione (assembly GCA_031769625.1). Lineage (NCBI taxonomy): Eukaryota > Metazoa > Chordata > Amphibia > Anura > Myobatrachidae > Taudactylus > Taudactylus pleione. Next base: position 5,142,602 of record JAUIMM010000965.1, on the reverse strand, counting down.
ATTGCGACTTAGATGTCTTTTCGGAAAAAAAAGAAGCCCAACGCTAGCCGAGTTGCTCGGGACCTGGCGGCTCACTCACGCCAGGCATATCACGTTGCATGGCATATGGAGGTTAGATGAGATAGGACACATCTGTATATTTCCACCTATTTTTTATATTTATTAATTAACGGCAGAAGGTGCTGTCATTGATTTTACAGCATCTGCTCTTTTGAAATGAAACGCTTAAAACTAGAAATGTGTGTAATTGTGACGTGCCTTTGTGAACAGGGTCATCTGAGCTAATTGGCTATAAAGCTTTCCAAAAAGGCACCAATACCTTGCTGTGATCTCACGGGAGCCATGAGATGAGTTTGTCACCTAAAAGGAAAGGTGCACAGCTTCAAAGGATACCTAACATGTGTTATGTCCTGTCTTAGCAGTGGTGTAGCATTAGGGGAGCAAAAACTCCCCCAACATATTTCTTGGCCTACTTTACGCCTTTTCAACTATGTAGTAAAATGGCCCATTGTCATAGGGCCCAGTCTTTTTGGTGGCGTAGATCCATGTTAAGCTGTAAGCCTCTGTACTTTTTCCGCATTGAAAGTAATCAAACTTGGGTCTCAACAGTTGGCAGCACTCCTTGTGATCATGGAAGCAACTCCTGCCTATATTGATCTTTGAAGGCCTGGAATATACTTTTTCCGACTTTCCTACCTACAGATCCAGCTTTCTTTGACCTCAGACCTGTTTTGTCTATACAGTTCTAAAGTGTAATGATTGCTCCAAATATACTACAAACAAATATTACCATTGGGGCAACAAGGCTGGTCGTTTACTGGCAAATATGACCAGAAGGCAGAGAAACAAAAGTCACATTACAACTATTTGAAACCCCATTAATAATTCCACAGTCCATTCCACGACAGATATTCTCTCTCGTTTTCACACATACTATATATCGCTGTATATGGCCTCTCCGACTGACCCTCTTTTACATGATAGCTTGCTAGATGAAGCAAAGTTACCCAGATTTTCCGATACCCACCGAGAAATCCTTAATAATGACATTGGGGAGGAGGAAGTATCTATGGTGATAGCTAAGCTTCCAAACAATAAATCCCCGGGACCCGATGACTACACCGGAGAATATTTCAAACTTTTAAAACAATATATAGTTCCTATTCTTACTTCACTTTGCAGAGGAATTCACAAGGATCATATTCCTTTTCCCTCTTTCACTGAATCTCACACCATTTTGCTTCCAAAACCTGACAGGGACCCGGAGCTTGTAGCCTCTTATAGACCCATAACTCTACTTAATCAGGACTTTAAAATATTATCAAAAATAATGGCTAACCGTCTTCAGTCTATTTTGCCAAATATCCGAACCCCGCACCATCTAGGATTTACTCATGATAGATACTCTGTGAAAAGGGTTTGCACCGCATTGGCTGCTATAATTTCTGCCTCCAATAATACTGCTGATACTCCTACCATGCTTCTTAGCCTAGGTGCTGAGAAGGCTTTTGATACTGTCTCTTGGCATCACTTACTGTGGATATTTGAGATCAGAGCCTTCGGAAGTGCCTTCTCTCAGCTATTTAGATATTTATACTCTGCGCCTTCTACTTCATTTATAATTAATGGAGAGCGTGGACCCCCGATCACTATTTTACGAGTTACGAGAAAGGGATGTCCCCTGTCCCCACTCCTCTTTAATCCCCTTTTGAGATTGTTGCAATTCTGGTCCATCTTTCAGGGTATAAAATTAGACCCCATGAAACAAAAATTGTGGCATTTGCTGATGACCTACTTTTATGTTTCACATCCGGAGACCACATTGCCTCCTTTATTACATAAATTGGAAAACTATGGAGTGGTTTCTGGTTTCACCATTAACCATGACAAGTCACAAAGTATGCTTCTGGGATCCCAAGGCCGCCCCTCCTGATGTGCAGGCTATCGGATAAAATGGGCCACCAACTACATTAAATATCTTGGAATCCTTCTCCCCCATAACATTCATAACATGTACACTCTCAATATATCTAAAATAATAAAAGCATTGGGGGAATTAGAAAATTGGATTCAACTAATGCTGTCTTACCTGGGGCGCATACAACTATTAAAATTGATCACGTTCCCAAAACTCTTATACCCACTTGAGATGCTCCTGGTACTGTTGTCCACATCAGATGAAAAATTAATTTATGCTGCATTTCGAAAATTCATTTGGCAGAGTAAAAGACCATGGATTAGTATACTCAAACTGCAGCAATCTGTGGCCAATGGCGGTGTAAACCTACCAAATTTGAAACTATACAATCATGAATTCTTCGATACATTCGTGACTGGATTCATGGCACAGATTTTCACACAAATATGGTTATAGACCAATCCTTCTTACCACATCAACATCTACTCTCATTCCTACACAATCATAAACAAGAAATACTCCCTTCATTATCCGAAAATCCACTTTTAATATCCTCTTGGACTGTTTGGCATTTTACCAGACATAGGAAAGGCCTTAATAGTCATCACTCATTGTTTCTTCCCTTGATAGCTAATCTGGAATTTCAACATGGACAGGCACTTCACCCTTTTTTTTCTTGGCAATCCAAGGGCATCTCCCGTGTCAGGGCATTCGTGGATGCTACTGCTTAATCTCCTCATCAAGTACAGGTACTCGTGGATAAATATGAGATACCTCGTTCTCATACTCTAGCTTTATATCAGGCTCAACACTAGGCTAGCTCAGTTGATAAACACCTGTCCACACAAGATTGGTTCAACCCCCTAGATGTTACGCTAGCAAGGCCTTCTTTTGGTGGAAAGTCTATTTCACTATTTTACCAATTAACACATGACCCATTCGACTTGAAAAAATCAAAGACTGGTATATTTTCCTGGACACAAATCTTTCCGCATATAACAATTGACCTCCTTTTAAAGACACTTACATATTCTATGCGAACATTATCTGCGTCCATATATAATATATTCCATGAGGGATATCTTTCCCCACATCGTAGATTCCTCATAGGGATTTCTGACACATGCCCTAACTGCAAAAGTTCAAACGCTACGTTTATGCATTGCATGTGGGACTGCCCCCTAATAACCTTTTTTTTGGAGACAGGTTTGGAGGTTTGCATTAACTTACCTTCTTAACTATTTACCCTTGACTGCAGAATGGGCAGTTTTGGGGTTTGCTCCTTCTACAATACAAATGTTGCAGGGAAGCAAAAAATTGATTCTTATCATTCTGCTGTTGCTCGTAAATGTATTCTACACCAATGGATTCATAAAGAACCTCCCTCTATACATTTATTTAAATCCAAACTATTTCATGTGTTTCATATGGACTGGTTGGAGGCTTCATTACATAAGGAGGAACGTACTGAATAATTTTTTCACATTTGGGAGGGATTGATTGATTCCTTGTCAGAAGATATAAAGACTCAATTACATAAATGCTTTCACTCTACTCAGTGGTACGAAACTAGACTTTTGTTAGAAGATACCCCAATTAATCTGTCAAGACCCGCCACTGCGGTCCAATCTAACAGTATTGCTGACCACACCTGTTGATTTTGATATAATTTATTTAACCTGTTTAATATTTCAAATGTATACATTGATGGTTTTTGTATTAAATGCCAGGTACTTTATTTTCTTTGCTATATATTATATGATTTTGTGTATTTGCCAACTATTGTATTTTCTATATACATTATATTGGTAATGGTGCTTTCTCTGTATTATCTTTATTTGCTCCTTTCTGAAAAAAAATAAGTTTTTTAAAAAAAGAAAAGAAATTTTAAAATATATAAATTATAAAATAAATTAAAATTTTAAGAAAAGATAATTTTCTATGTATATACTGTTAGTGACAATATTTGATCATAGAGAATGACCTTTTTAAGGAAGAGCCTGAGCCATGATATACTAAAGAGCACAGGGTTCATTTATGCGATTACTTCTGGATTTGGATCCAACTGAGCTACTGCATATATTTGGTCAGTGTGCCATGCATGTGTGAGCAGTGATTATACAAGTTGACAATATCACTGATAGCAGCACTATGACGACACTAAGACGTTGACAAGGTTAAAATGCTACTAAAAGCAATAACGGTGCTGGCATTATAAGATGAAAAATTCTGTTAAAGCTTTAAGTTTTACTGCCAAAACAGTTAAATGCTTTAAGTAGCATTTTAACCTTGTCTACATCATGGTTTCGGCATAGTTCTGCCGACAGTGACATTGTTGACAATGTCACTGCCGACATAATGAATGCATCTCTGAAAAAGATGGCTTAAGTTAATGGGGTCAAGCTCTTAAAAGCCAAGCTTTTTTCAGTCCTCCCTAACATATCTCCACAACAGCCATTCTTGGAGGATCAACAGCATTTATGGGCTTTACAAATAGTCTCCTGTATGCTCTAAACTAAACTGAATGATTTAGTTGTATTCCCACTCCCCATCCTTATCTGTACTCTAGTTTCAAAGTTGCATGGCTCAGAATACAGCCAAAGAAACATAAGTGCTCGGATACATTTTTGCGTGTATGAGTAATACTCAGAAAAAGTGAAAATACAAGTGCTATGGTGTGGGAGAAAGCTGGAGTTACCTCTGGTGGATCAATCTTCTTTCAGTGCAACTCTCAACTCAGATGACAGAGAGGCAAGAATTCTACCCACAAACACAAACAGAACTGCATCTAAAATGTATGCTAATAATTTAGTATTTATTAACAATGACACCAAATGATGACTGGAATGGATCAGTTTGACTTAACTTATTCATTGATAAGCAGTTCACAAATAACCTTCCATACAAGTTTCAATACGCACAACATTACTTTAATTACACTATTAATTATCTGGTTCTGCACAATGAATCCAAAATAACAGCTGCAGTTCTAGGTGACATTTGAGTTCCAGTGTGTACACGTTGGGTCCGTAATTGCATGCATGCACAAAATAGTTTTTACTTAAATAGTATTGTTGCAGCTTTTTCTTATCAAATCTGAGGCAGGATCTTAGGACGCAGCTTCCCCTCCAGAAGGTAGGTACAGCTTACTGGAACATGTTTGCTTAGTGCTAAAACACTGAAACAGACTGTGGCACTACAAGTCCCAGACACTCTTTTGCTGCAGCTTGTTTCCTCTGCTTCTGTGCAGGAGCCGTACTCTCAGCACACACCCCCTCAGGTGCATTGGCTGCAGCCTCTCTCAGCTCCTCCTCTAACTGCTGTTCCAGCATCCAGGAGCTGCACCTCAGCCTGCTGGTAATAACTCTGCTCTCTCCAACTGTCTCTTTTTTTTTTTTTTTTTTTTAATCAACTTTATTAAAAAATGTCACTGTCCTCTACTCCCTTTTCCAAAATGGCCTGATTCCAGTGAGATCTCATCTTTTATGAGATGGCTGTTGCCAGAAACACCGGTAAAATAATAGTGTGCAAGGGTGGGGTATTAACTGATACTGCGCAACTGCAGGATATCACGTATGAAGAGGTCACAGTTTTATATGTAACTGAATCAGACGCAGTGAGTGCAAGTTAATTGTGTTAATGTAAAAGACCAGTTAAGTGTAATTTGGTAATATCTCTTGATCAATGACTAATAATTACTATAAGTTGAAGAGAATGCTATCAGCTAATTGGTGATCATAGATAAATATACTTTGTAACAGATAAAGGGGCAAATGTAATAGGGTGAGAGTGTAGCATTACGCTCTCACACTTTTTAAACTCAGCCAATGTAATAGAGTTCGAGAACATGCAAACTCGCATGTTTTTCAGCCTCAAAGAACTCAATTAAAACGATTTAAACTTTCATCCAGATGTTTTCCCATTTCGAAGATAAAACTCGACCAATGCGAGAGCTTACTGTGGGACCCATTCTGTGAGTGTGCAGAATGGGTCCTGCTAACTCGCTCGCAGACTGCCAGCTGACTATCAGTGATTGACAGTCTGCTGCCATTTGTGGGCGGGGAGGCGATGCCCTCCGATTCCCAAAACGGAGGCGTGTTGCCGCAGTTGCGGGGAAGGGAAGAAGCCAGGATCTCCGTCAGCAGATGGAGATTTCCTGGCATCTTCCTCTCAACTGCGGTGGCCGGCCGATGTTAGGCAGATTATCCGATGCTGCGTTGGACAATGTAGCTCGGATAAGTAATGCACAGGAGGCATGATGCCTCCTGTTGTATTACCATATCTGCAAGGGTCGCAATTGCAGGCCCTATGAATCAGTGAGTATGAGTTTGAAATTAATATGTTGCTGGGTCTGAAATTCAGAAATGAGCAGCTATAGATCACCATCTAGTGGTCAAAAGAATCTCTTGCACTTTAATCTTCTATACGAAACATAATACTAACATGTATTAATACAAACTTTTTAATATATAGTTTAACTACATTCCCATGTATAAAATTTTTATTCTACAACACATGTCCTGAGCTGACTTTCCATTTTTTTTCCTTGTGTTGTTTCCCGATAAATTTGGTGCACTTTTGTGTTTGGAATTTTACCAAAGTCAGCTGCGCACTTCTAGGAGTAATTTTGGTTCATGGCATGGCATTATGATTCCCGCAGTGATGGTTGTGCATGCAAAGTGCAGTTAGAACATTTTGTAAACATTGAATGTATTCATGTTAATACATTTCCGTCGCAGTACATGATTTGATTTTTTTCTTGATGCAGTTTTCATTAGTTAATGTAAATATTTCTATTAATTAAAACTGTATCTACAGCAGTTCTGCTCAGTAGATCAAAGCACAACTAAATAATAGCCATAACTTTCTTTACATAAATAAATAAAATTGATTTTGGTAATTTATGCAATAAATACAGTAAGCCTCGTAGTGGTTGATATCATCCTTAATTCCACAATCAAAACCTCCTAACCATAGTCTTATACTAAAAATAACCAAAGTTGTCACAACTTTGTACAATCAGTATTAATTATGGTAGCCACAAAAGAACAGACCATCAATCCGCTCCAGACTAACAACCAATAAACAAATGGGGCGGCCGTATGCCTTCAAAAGTCCTAGGTCTAAGAGAACCCTTGCACCTTCCCTGTCTCAGTACTGGACTCTCCTGCAAGGGTGGCATCCAGGACTCCCCACAACAGTGGAGTCATACCACAGTTGCACTTTGAAAGGGAGTGCTCCTTCCCTTGACTGTGGTTTGACCACCCAGAAGGGTGTTACTCCTCATCATCCCTTGCACCACCTATGGCAGCTGACAGCTATACTTTCCCACCAAAGCAAGGTTCACCATATGGAACCGCAGGTCTGCTACTATGTAGACTAACCATAACACCCCACCAAATCTGGGTAATCTGTCCAACAAATACTAACAACCCTTCATGGGTCAATGGGACTCTGTCCAGTCAGCATATATATGCATAGTGAAATTGGGTCATATGATTTTACAGCACATAACCTTACAGAGTGTCGTAAACCTCCCAATTGCAGCATTAACTTTGCAACAAGCCTCAGCAATCACAGCTTCATTATGCACATTCCACCAACAACGTCTAGGGACAATCATGTTAAACCACTGTTCCTTAATAGCCATCACATTGCTACCCAAACTTCAATAGATTTCTGTCACAGCAAGTCATTTCATCCCAAATAGACTACTAAAACCTCAGGGACCCCAAACTTGGCTCATTCAATAATGTCCTACAACCATCCCAAAGGAGATCCATGATGCCATGCTATCTCAGCCCATGCCTCGGAAACAAATAAATATCCATTGTAGTGAGAAAAATAAACATAGGAATATCCCACTGCCCACTGAATCCCAGAGTTCTTGTTTTCGGCTGTAAAGAATACATCTAAATGCTATCACATGCCTACAGAAAAAGAGAAAACCAGTATACCAGACAACCACAAACTTCATTCCAATTATCAGAAGCAATAAACAAACATGGAATAAACAAAGGATGTCTAACAAGGGATAAAAGGGGTGAGGAGGGGAACTTAAATCTTATGAACATAAAAATATCCAGACCTCCAGGAACTAACAGTCAATTAGGCCCGATCAAGATGAAAAAAACATGCACCTCAAGCCACAGTGGTGAAAAGTAGAATCCAGTATCAGAGCATACATGAAGCAACCAATAATGAAGCTCATATATACCATATACTCTATACAGGGCCGAAACTAGGATTTTTGTCACCCAGAGCATGACAGTAATTTGGCGCCCCCCCTGGTAATTCCCCCATAGTAATGTCCCCTTCAGCAGTGCATCTATAGCAATTCCCCCTGAGGTAATGCCCCTGTAGTAGTGCCCTATAGTAATGCCCCTGTACTAGTACCCATATAGTAATGCCCCTGTAGTAATGCCCATATAGTAATGCCCCAGTAGTAGTGCCCACATAATAATGCCCCTGTAGTAGTGCCGATATGGTATTGCCACCATAGTAGTACCCATATGGTAATGCCTTCATAGTAATGACCCTGTAGTGCCCATATGGTAATGTCCCCATAGTAATGCCCCTGTAGTGCCAATATAGTAATGCCCCTGTAGTGCCCATATGGTATGCCCCCTAGTAATGCCCCTGTAGTGCCCATATAGTAATGCTCCTGTAGTGCCACTTACATAAAAACAAACAATACTTACCTTAATCCCCGCTCCTGCGTCCGCTGCCGTACGGTCCGTCCAGTTGCCCCTCGGAACTATGGGAAAGACGTCATGACGTCTCTCCCACAGTGTTCGGGCCGTGGGGAGAGCCTGAAGCTGGAGTTCAGTTGAGAACTCCAGCCTCCGGCTACCGCGGCGCTGCATGGAAGGAGCCGGGCGCCCGCTGGTAATAAAATCTCAGCGGGCATCTGGCTTGGTGCCTCCCTGTGGCTTCGGGCTGGAAGACACTGGCGGCGGGTGCAGCGGCGCACTCGGCACACGTGCACCTCCAAGCCCCCCTAGTTGCGGCCCTGCTCTTATAACAACTTGATTTGCACTGGTCCAATCCCTTAATGCTATGGAACAAACAACAATCACTACCAAGGTACTGTATTAAGCCCCGCTATCATTACACAGCATTAAAAAAAAAAAAACTGATAATTAAGTGTAATGAGAGTGTTATGAACCGCCATTGTGGCTCATTACTTCCGCAGGTCCTGCCCATCGCTAGGCAGCTGGGATGCCATGTCTCCCCATGCCGCACTGGTGACTGGTCCCAGGGTTGCTAGGCAACCAGGACGCCAGACAAGTGCAGGGACGTCGTCTACATGCAGCACTGCAGCTGCTGCCTATTATTCTAAATAGGGGCAGGTTCCTTTTGCCTGCGTCTCATTGGTGCAGGTTCTACTGTAGGTAAAACGCAGTCTTTCCCACAGAACAATTGCCAGTGATAGCTTATACTTCGGTGTGTGTGTGTCTAGCTTGTCCTGTTCCTGTCACTCCGTGCCTTGGAATATTGCTTTTACCTATGTATCATAGTGATTCGCGCTCCTGGTTATTCTAGCCTGTGCTGGGTTGTCTATAGCCCTGTCTCCATTGCTATTTATTATAGCTATTAGACCCTGAGCAACTTTTACTCCGTTCGCCCCTTCTGCATTTACCACCTGCAGAGTAAGCCACTATTAGCTCTGCTCAGCGAATGTGTCCATTCATATTAGAGATGAGCGGGTTCTGTTTTCAGAGATCCGAACCCACCCGAATTTTGTAAATCCAAGCCGGCTCGAATGTTCCCGCCTTACTCGGATCTCTCAAATCTAGGCAAAACCATGGAGATGAAGTGTCGCGGCTTGCAAGATTTCATCTCTATATATAAGGGACGCGGTGGGTGCCATTTCATTCCGGCTGTGATGACTGAACAGGGATGGTGGGTAGTGTAGGGCTAGGGAGAGGTGATATGCTGTTCTATCTGCTGTGTCCTGTTCTGTCTGCTGTGTCCTGGGCTGGTGCTGATCCATTCTGGGCTGGTGTTGTTGTGCTGTCTGCTGTGTCCATCTGGGCTGTTGCTGATCCATCAGGGCTGGTGCTACTGCTGTCACTGTGCTGTCTGCTGTGTCCATCTGGGCTGTTGCTGATCCATCTGGGCTGGTGCTGTCTGCTGTGCTGTCTGCTGCGTCCATCTGGGCCCAAGTTCTGGACGCCCCAAAAAATAAAAATTGACGGCTGTGCTAGTATTAGATGGTGAAATAATAAAAAAATTAGGATGATAGTGTGGAGGAAGTGCAAAAGGAGGATGAGGGGGAAAATTGTGTCCTATCAGATGCTAATGTGGATGTTGATGATAAGGATGTGGTTTGTGTAAATCAGCCACCAGTGGCAGCAGTTCTTGCTAATGATAAAAAGAAAGCCAGAAAAGCAACATCTTGGGTGTGGAATTATTTTAATCTAAATTCTGACAACAGTTAAGAAGGCTATGGGAAAGATTTCTGGACTGCACAACCTGACTATATATATATATATAATGGGAGGTGCTACCTGATGAGACTAATTGCAGGCACAGAAACAGACAAATCTCAGGTGCACAACTCCAAATTATTAATAATATATATAAATGCAATAAAATTTTGCAATCAATAGAGGTTTTTAGCATAACCATGGCCAAGGTTATGGGCCTACCTACCATATCCAGGTAACCTCTTTCGGGTAGGTCCCTAACATACTAGGGTTCAAATCTGGATTGCATCGGTTGATCTGTCTCAGGGCACCGCATTATAACACATTTTCCTTTATAACACATTTTAACCCTTCACTGTGTGTTTAATATATATGTACTTCACTTTTTTATTGTAATTCTTTATATGCGGTTGCAGCTGCTCCTAACTATCTCTTTACACTGCACTTTTCTTACTATGGTGGTGCCCTGGGGCAGCTTGACTGGGCCAGTTTTGGGGGGTCCTGTGCTCTGGATTGAACCCTAGTATGTTAGGGACCGACCCGAAAGAGGTTACCTGGATATGGTGGGTAGGCCCATAACCTTGGCCATGATTATGGTAAAAACCTCTATTGATTGCAAAATTTTATTGCATTAATATATATTATTAATAATTTGGAGTTGTGCACCTGAGATTTGTCTGTTTCTGTGCCTGCAATTAGTCTCATCAGGTAGCACCTCCCATCATATATATAGTCAGGTTGTGCAGTCCAGAAATCTTTCTCATATACTCCATTTAATGTGCTTTATTGCACTTCTGAGGGAAAGGAGATGCCCACATTCTGGATTAGCACCCTTCTTTATTGGTTTAAAAGCATGGAGTATGGTAATGTATATGCACACTGTATTAGGAACAATTCTAGGTAAGTCTTACAAGTTATATACTGTAGTGCAACTTTGGTTCATTTTTGGGGCGTGGGTCCCCCTGGATTGCATTCGTTGATCTGTCTCAGGGCACCGCATTATAACACATTTTCCTTTATAACACATTTTAACCCTTCACTGTGTGTTTAATATATATATACTTCACTTTTTTATTGTAATTCTTTATATGCGGCTGCAGCTGCTCCTAACTATCTCTTTACACTGCACTTTTCTTACTATGCTGGTGCCCTGGAGCAGCTTGGCTGGGCCAGGTTTGGGGGGTCCTGTGCTCTGGATTTGAACCCTAGTATGTTAGGGACCTACCCGAAAGAGGTTACCTGGATATGGTGATTTTATTGCATTTATATATATTATTAATAATTTGGAGCTGTGCACCTGAGATTTGTCTATTTCTGTGCCAACAGTTAAGAAGGCATCTGTTCCATTTGTAAAGTCAAAGTTAGCAGAGGAAGGGACGTTAACCATCTAGGCACCTCCTCCCTGTTACGTTATTTGCAGCGAGTTCATGCAATTTGTTTAACAAAATTATAATTTGTAAATTAATAACAAGCAGTCCAGTATCAGCTACTAGCAGTTTGGACCAGCACATGCAATCTCCACCACAAACATCCTCATCATCAACCTCCTCCTTAATAATTGAAGGTAGTCCTTCCAAAGTGCTTGGTTTGTTAAACTGTGCATGTCCTTTTTAATATCCCACATAACAGTGGGTGGGAGGGCAATTCCATCTTGCACTTCTTTCCTTTACATTTGGCACAATTTGGGGCATTGCCGACTGACATTATTATAGTTTATTAAACTGCCATCCTGTCTGCCACTGCTGTGTGGCAATGTTTCATAGATGTCTGATATTTTTTTAAACTGCCATGCGTTTGTGCTGCTGCTCTGTTGATTACTTTAGCCAGCCAGCTCGCTGCAGCCTTTGGCCTGTATTGGTGAAAAATAGTGAAATCAATATTGTGAGCTGTGAGGTGGTTAAAAATGCCTAGAAATGCCTGAAAATGACTGTTATTAAGGTTAATAATACTGTCGGAACCAAAACAGGCCCAAATTATGTGGTTTATCTGTTTATATCATTTTTGGGAAAAAATATAGATCCAAAACCAAAAACAAATCCTAAAAACAAAACACCAAGAAAAAAAATCCCAAACCAGATTCAGATCCAAAACCAGGGGAGAGCCAGATCCAAAACCAAAACCAAAACACAGAGGTCGGCGCACATCTCTAGTTCATATACTTTTGTCTGGTTGCCTCTGTCCAGCCCTGCGATTTTACCGTTGCAGCCCTACGGCCGTGACTTACTGTTGTAGGATCAGTCCTGCTGCAGTAATTGTTTTGTATCCTTTCCTTTCAGCACATCCTGCAATCTCCTGATAATTATATAAGCCCCTACTGTCTGGAAGGTTAAGACCTCCCAGCATCCTCAGTACAGGTGAGTGTATCCAACTCTAAGGGAAGAAAGGACGGTTGTTATAGGCAGAAGTCCTTCCTAACCAGACTCTAGAAGTTCTACATAATTTATTCGGGAGTATCATAACAGAGGGTTACCAAAATTATCAGTCTTGGAACACTGGATTTTACACAGAATCAGCCACAACAACTTCATTTCTAAACAACATATTCAATGTAGTACAGAACTTAGGGGAGGGGGGATTCTACGCAGGACTTAATATAGACATCAACATTTATGTATTAACCAACTTGTAAGTAGATCCCTGATCCTAAATTGAAAATAATATACTGTAGATAATGTTGGTGGTGCCCCCACCACCTATCTATTTAATACAGGATCTTGGAAGAGGGCAATATCCACTACACTATAAATGTTTTTATCAATACTTCTCCATTCTTTCTGAAAGCAGTTGAAAATTCCAACTTCTGGGCCTCCAGTAGAGCTGAATATACATGAGAAGACATTTGAAAGCATAATCTCCATTTGTGTCTGCTTCCAGAAAGTAAACTTCTGGACGACCACTAAACTATAACATACAAAGCTAAAATTTGGTACACAAGTTACACATTATAATGGACAAAAATAGTCTATGTGGAGACATGATTCAAGCATTTTTGTTTTTGACAAAGTTACAGTGGAACACTCTACTGTATGTATATGTATACACATGTATATATGTGTATATATATATATATATATGCATTTGGTATGGAATGCCGGCTGCCGCATGACCGGCAGTTCGAATCCCGGCTGCGGCAGCCCGACAAAACAGCAGAGCCCGGCAGCGGAAGACCGACAGCGCTGGAAATCCCGATCGTCTAAAGGTAAGTATAAACTATTCTATTCTAACCTCCTAACCCTAACCCTCCTTAGGGGTGCCTAACCCTAACCTCCCTCCCAAGTGCCTAACCCTAACCTCCCCCCTCTAAGTGCCTAACCCTAACCCCCTCTTACCCGCTGCCTAAACCTAAATCCCAGGGGGGTGCCTAACCCTAAGAACCAGGGGGGGTGCCTAACCCTAACCCTCCCTCCCCCTAGCCTAACCCTAACCATCCCAGGAGGGTGCCTAAACCTAAGTCCCTCCCGGGTTGCCTAAACCTAACCCTCCCCCCCGCGGCTGTCCACTTGCGGTGCCCATCATCCCTTCGATCGGGATCCTGGGCACCGGTGTGCCGGCATCGGGAAAATGACAGGCGTATGGATTATAGACGCCTGTCATTTAACCCTAGCCGGGATTAAGGATTCTAGATGCCGGCGGCCGGCATTGCGACCGCCGGCATCTTAAACATATACCATATATATATATAATATATATATATATATATATATATGTATTCAAAGAACAAAAAGGTGGTACTCCAAGTCTCGTTTTAAAAGGTGAAAAAACAGGTGCTTTAATCGACGTTTCGGGACACAGAAGGGGCCTGGACCCCGAAACGTCGATTAAAGCACCTGTTTTTTTCACCTTTTAAAACGAGACTTGGAGTGCCACCTTTTTGTTCTTTGAATAAATTTTATTTATTTATTTATTAACAGTTTCTTATATAGTGCAGCATATTCCGTTGCGCTTTACAATTGGAAACATTTATAGAACAAAACAGGATAATAACAGACAGACATAGAGGTAAGAGGGCCCTGCTTGCAAGCTTACAATCTATAGGGTAATAGGCATTGATACACAAGGATAGGTGCTATATATTGCAATTTGGTCCAGCCAGAATGCAGAGTTTCTTGGTGGGCTGCATGATCCAGTCAAACAGGAATGTCGGCCAGATGTCAGGCGTATGTGAAAGAAAGACAATGTGTGAGGTTATGTCTGGACTGTGAGAGGGGATGTAATAAGACATGGAAGCTATGAAGGTTATGTGGTCAGTTCTGGGATCTGATAAACTTGTCTGAAGAGGTGAGTTTTCAGGGAACGCTTGAAGGATTGAAGACTAGAGGTAAGTCTTATTGTGCGTGGTAAGGCATTCCATAGAGTGGGTGGAACCCGAAGAAAGTCCTGTAACTGTGAATGGGAGCAAGTAATGCGTGGGGATGTGAGACGCAGATCTTGTGCTGAGCGGAGAGGTTGGGTTGGGGCCGGGTTGGGAGATATTTTGAGATGAGTGATGAGATATATTTTGCTGTGGTTTGGTTAATGGCCTTATGTGTAACAGTATTTTGTATTGAATACGGTAGAAAACTGGCAACCAATGGAGGTATAGCAGACGATGAACGTTTGGCAAGGAAGATAAACCTCGCAGCTGCATTCATAATGGATTGTAATGGCGATAGCCTATTTTTGGAAAGACTAGAAAGGAGACTATTGCAATAGTCAATGCGGGAAATAATGAGTGCATGGATTACAGTTTTTGCAGTGTCTTGTGTGAGATAAGGTAAAATTTTGGATATATATATATATATATATATATATATAATTTATATATAATTAATTCTGTTTTAGAAATATTAAGTTTCAGGTGGCGAGATGCCATCCAAGATGAAATGGCAGAAATACATTCAGTGACACGAACCAATACAGATGGTGATAAATCTGGAGAGGATAGGTAGATTTGAGTATCATCCGCATACAGATGGTACTGAAATCCAAAGGAGTGGATTAGTTTGCCAAGAGAGGTGGTATAGATTGAGAATAGCAAAGGACCTAAGACAGAGCCTTGCAATACTCCAACTGATAAAGGTAACGAAGAGGAGGCAGAGGGCCTGATTCAGACCCACTCACGAGCGCTGAGCGCTCATAAGCGCGTCGATGTTGGCCCAGTGCGCATGCGCACGAGGGAGCCGGCTCTGTCGTGCGCATGTGCGTGACCCGGATAGCGACGGCCAAGCCGTCACTCCGGGTCTTGCTACAAAGGGGGCGTGCTGTCGATGGGAATGCCTAGTGGGGCCGGCCCCACTGACATCACAAGTGATGTCAGTGGGAGAGCTCTCGGCTCTAGTATAGCCGAAAGCACTCCAGGGCTTGCGGCAACGAGACCCTACCACAAGGGTCTCGTCACAAGCCCGATAGTCGCAATGGTCTTGACCATCGCGACCATCTTTTTGGTCGCTCGCTATAGCTGTGGGTGGTCACCTACAGCTATGCGAGCGGCCAGGAGGCCGCTAAAAAAAAACAGAGGGACGGCCCTGATTCAGAGCGAGCGCTCTGTCAGAGCATCTGGCTCTGAATCAGAGCCAGAATCCGAAAAACTAACAGAAAAAGAGTGATCAGATAGGTAGGAAGAGAACCAAGAAAGAGCTGTGTCCTTAAGACCTAGGGATTGTAATGTTTGTATGAAGAGAGTGGTCAACATTGTCAATAGCAGCATGGAGATCTAGAAGAATTGGGAGTGAATTAGGAGTGAGTAATGGCCTTTAGCCTGGGGAGTGACCAGATCATTTACTACCTTAGTCAGTTCTGTCTCTGTGGAGTGCTGGGAACGAAAGCCAGACTGAAGTGTGTGATGCGAGTGTAGACAAGTCTCTCCAGTAGCTTAGAGAGGCATGGGAGCTGGGAGATAGGACGGTAATTTGAGAGAGTGTTAGGGTCAGAATTCTGTTTTTTCAGAGTAATCACTGCATGCTTGAACAGTGATGGAAAGTTGCCAGTAGAGAGAGAGATTACAGATTTTAGTTAGAGAGCTTTACTGATTTGTGAGGGTATAGGATCTAGAGGAGAGGTAATAGAGTAGGAGGATGAGAAGAGTGTAGATACTTCATCTTTGTTTGTGAGGTCAAATAAAGAGAATGTGCCCGAGGGTTCAGGTAGGGAATTGAGCAGGTCACTAGCTGAGGAAGAACATACCATTTCATTTAGGATATTATCAATCTTGTCCTTAAAATAGGAGGCAAGATCATGTGCACAGATAGTAGCAGGTGGCTTGGGTGAGGGAGGGGTAAAAAGCAGTTTAAATATATTAAAAAGTAGCTTGGGGTTAGAGGCTTGAGCAGAGATAAGAGATTGGAAATATGTTTGTTTGGCAGTGTCGATAAGAGTTGTGTCAGGACTTTGACTATTTCAGTACATAAAGATAAACTACACTTGCCGAAGTTCCATTATAGTCATTGGAGGATCTATCCTGGTTGCTGGCATTCATCACATGCAGTGTGCAGAGAGTTAAAGTGATCATCTGTTTCTTAGGTGTCGTCAGGTTGTTGGATTCCTTGATTGCTTATTATTCCAAACCTGATTCTATTTGGGTCACATGTTCTGAACATCCTATGGATTACAGACCTCTAGTATAAAGCCTGTTACTAACTATGCCTCATTGTCTGTGCAACGTTACTTTCAGGTCTTCCTTGGACTCCTGCCAGATCCCCGCTGTGCCTGGTGTATGCTGTGGACCTCGCTACATGCCTGCTCGTGTTCCGGTTCAAGTTCTGATACAGGTTATCAGCTGAACTACAGAGCTCAGCATTGCCATTGTCTTTCCGTTGTTATCCTGTTCTATTTCTGCTATTCCATTCTACGCTACACTATTTGGTTTACTTGTTATTATTGACTCATATGGACACTGGGGTTACTTCTTCTACAGTTGTCAACTGCACAGTTGCAGTCTATCCTCATCGGAATCCCATTACGTCGCAGGGCTCAACCCTGCTCCGGACCTTCATTACGCCGCAGGGCTCAACCCTGCTCCGGACCTTCATTACATCACAGGGATCAACCCTGCTCTGGACCTTCATCCTGCCACAGGGCTCAACCCTGCTCCGGACCTTCATTGCGTCGCAGGGCTCAACCCTGCTCCGGATCTTCTTTCTGCTGTAGGACTTGACCCTGTTCCGGACCCTCATCATGTCTCAGGGCTCAACCCCGTTCCAGCCCCTCATCACGTCTCAGGGCTCAACCCTGTTCTAGACCCTCATCACGTCTCAGGGCTCAACCCAGTTCCGGA